>JANHMN010000017.1:53034667-53068786 GCA_030674055.1 Rhabdomys pumilio
CAATTCCTTTACATGTGCATATCCAATTCCTTTACATGTGCATATCCAATTTTCCCAGCCTTTTCTCCATTGTTTGTTTTTGGAATTATTGTCAAATATTAGATGATTTTAGTTATGTGTAGTCAGATTTAGATTTTCTATTTTATTCTATCAGTCTTTTTGTGTTTTGGTACCATAATGCTTTTATTACTATGGTTCTATAATACATCTTAAAATCTGCAATGGCAATCCCTGCAGTATTGCTCATTTTTATCAGGATTGCTTTGACTATCTGGGGTCTTTTCTGATTCCATATGCATTTCAGGAGCATTTTTTTTTCTTTAATTTCTTTGAATAATGAGATAGGGATGTTAATTTGGGTGGCATTGAATCTATAAATTGCTTTTGGTGGAATGGTCATTTTCATAGTATTAACTATTACCAGTGAGTATGGGATGTCATTGTGTTTTTTGGTCTCGCTCAATTTCTTCCTTTAGAGACTTGAGGTTTTGGTTGTAGAGCCCTTTCACTTTCTTGGCTATATGTATTTCTAGATACTTGCTTTTCTCTGAGGCCACTGTGGACAGGAGTATGTCTGTCTTTCTCATCATGCTTATTGTTGGCATATAGAAAGGTCTTTAATTTTTTTTAACTTGATTTTGTATTCTGCGACTTTGCTAAACTGTTAAATGTTTCTAGTCTGCTGTAATTTGGGGATATTTTATGTGTATTACCATATAATTTGCATATATGGATAGTATGACTTCTTTTGTTGTTTGTAATCATTTAATGTCCTCTTGTCTTACTGCTTCAACTAGTGATTTGAGCACTACATCGAAAAGTAGTAGGATGGTGGGCAGCCCTGCCTGCCCCGATTGTAATAGGACTGAAGCACGTCTTTCTGGATTAGGGATGACATGTCTGTGTGTTTCTCATAGACAGCCTTTATTATTTTGAGATATATTCCTTCCAGGCCTACACTTTGTACAACTTTTATCATGAAGACTTGTTGGGGTTTGTAAAAGGCCTTTTCTATATCTATTAAGATTATAATGTGACCTTTGTCTTTAAGTAAATTTATGCACTTTATTACATTTATTAATTTTTTGTTTTAGTATATTTGCATCTCTGGGGAAAAAAACCCAACTTGGTCACTGTGGACAATCATTTTTGTAGATGCTTGTATTAGGTTTGAACATATTTTATTAAGGATATTTTAGTCTATATCCATCAGAGATGTTTACCTTTAGTTTTCTTTTTTGTTGAGTCATTACCAGGTCTTTGTATTATCTAAGTTAGGGTTCCTGTTGCGCTGATATAATACCATGAGTAGGACTACATCTTGGGGAGGAAAGGGTTTATTTCAGCCTAACTCTCAGGTCACAATCTGAAACTGAAGGAAAGCAGGGTAAGAATCTAGAGGTGGGGACTGAGGTAGAAGCCTTAAAGGAATGCTGCCCTCCTTGCCATGGTTTGCTCATCTTGCTTTTTTATACATCCAGGACCACCTGTCCAGAGATAGTACAGCCCATAGTAGGATGGGCCCTCTGACATTATTTGTCAATCAAGACACTGTCCTATAGACTTGCCTTCAGGCAAATCTTATGGAGGCATTTTTTTTTAAGAGTCCCTCTTTGTCAATGACTAGCTCGTGTCAGGTTGGCATAGGACTTAATCAACATAGGTGTCTACTGGTCTCATAGGTTTCAATGTGCTCCTTCTGTTTATATTTTTTAAGCAATTTGAAAACAGATTGTAGATTTTTTTTGAAAATCTGGTAGAGTTCTGTTGTGAATCTGTCTGACCCTTAGTGTTTTTTTTTTTTCCTAGAAGGTTTTCTATTACTGTTTCATGAAGTACATATTTTAAAAGTATTCCATTCTAATATTCTAAATTTCTTTGGTGTCTGCTGTAATATTTCCCTATTTATTTTTGATTCTCTTAACTTTTGATTAATTGGGCCAAGGGTCTGTTGCTCTGTTTAACTTCTCAATGAAGCAGGTTTTTGCTTGTTTTCTTTGTTTCTATTTCATTTATCTCTGCTCTTATTTTTATTATTTCTTGTCATCTGCTTGATTGGGGTTTGTTTTTTCCAAATTTGTGGGTTGTATATTAAACTACTCATTTGTGCTCTTAATGTTTTGTTTTGCTTTCTTTTCTTTTTTTAATTGTAGGCACTTAGTGCTATAAATTTCTCTTGTAGAGTGGCTTTTAATGTGCGTCAAAGGTTGGGCTTTGCTGTGTTACAATGTTCATTTCATTCCAGTACTTTTTCTTTTTTCTCTCTCTTGATTTCTTTCTTGACCTACTCACTATTCATTGATTAATTATTTAATCTCCATGTATTTTTGTTTTTACTTATAGATTTTTTCCTCTGTCAAGTTTTATTTGCATAATGACCAGATTTGACGCATATAACTATTTCTGGTTTGTTTTTTTTTTTTTTTAGATTTCTTGGAAATTTCTTTTGCATCCCAGCATGGTGTATTTTAGTGAAACTTCCATGGGCTCCCGAGTAGAATATGTATTTTCTGGTGTTTAGGTGGAATATTCTATAGATATCTGTTTAGTGTACTTGGTGTATATCTGTGGTTTCTCTTATGTACTTTTTGTCTATATGACCAATCTATTGGAGAAATTGGGTATTGAAACTACCTAGTTTTAAAGGGTTGATGTTTATCTGTGTCTTTAAGTTGCTTATAGAATTGGGTGCATTAGAATTTGGTATGTATATGTCTAATATTGTACTGTCTTCTTAGTTAATTGTTCCTTTGATTAGAATGAAGTGTCATTCTTGATCTTTTCTGATTGATTCTCCTTTGAAGTCTTTATTTTGTCAGACAGTAGGGTGTCACTGCCTATCTGCATCCTGCTCCTATGTGATTCAGGTACTCTCTCTATCTTTCCACTTTCAGATGGTGCCTATCTTTAAAGCTGAGTTTCTTGTAGAGAACAGATAAATTTTTTTTTAATTCATTCAGCCAGACTATCTATGTCTTTTGATTGGATAATAGGTCATTAACATTTAATTCCTTTGGAAAGATGTTGATTACCGTCTTTTTATTACTGTTCTGTTGTTTTGTTGTTGTTTGTGTTCCTAGTCACATTTTGTGTTTTGGTTATTATAGTTTCATGTGTGTTGATGGGTACAGTAGTCCAGGTTGGCATTCATGGTCTTTTAGAACTTGACCCTAGGCTCTTCTGACTATCCAATTTTACACCTGAGAAGTTAGTGATTATTCTAGTGGATTTTCTATTATATTTTACTTTTTAAATTTCTTTTGCAACTTTTAAAGCTTTTTCTTTGTTCTGTGTATTTTCTATTTTAAATATCATATGCTATGGGGAGTTTATTTTCTGGTCTTGTCTATTTGGTGTACAGTGTGAGCATTTTGTATCTGTGTGGGTATTTCGGTCTAATTTGGGGACATTTTGTATAATTTTTTTGAAGATCTAGTCTATGCCATTGACATGGGAGTCTTCATCAAATATGCTTATAATTAGAAGATTTGATGTTTTTATTATGTTTTATAGTTCCTGCTTGTTCCTTTTTTGTGTTAATTTATATGTATATGTGTGTATATATGTGTGTGTGTGTGTGTATATATATATATATATAATATTCTCTGTGTATATGCCCTAGTTCCTCTTCAAATTTGTCTTCAAGTTCTATGTAATGTTTAATTGTCTACTTGACCCATTCTACTTGTAATATTTTCACTTGACTTTTCTAACTGGAATGTTGAATTGTTCTTTTTCATTTCATCATAAGTTCTCTTCAATATCATTATCTCTTTATTGAATTCTGTTTTCAAATCAATTATCTCTATCACTTCATTACTCAAGCACTTGTTTTCTTTAAGTTCATTCTCTTTTAGTTCGTTGTTTATGTAATGTTCAAATCGATTAAATTTATGAATGTGTCTTAAATTCTGTGTTGTGGGGTTCGTCGAAGTAATTATCACTGGAGATATAGATATGGGATTTGTGGGTTTTTTTTTTAGTGGGGAGTGGGATTTGTGGGATTTGTGGGTGATACTGTCGTGCTCTTTCATATTATTTGTATTTTTCTGATGATTTTACATGTGGACTTTTTTTGTTGGTTTTGTGTCTGCTATGGATGTGATAGAGTGGGCCAGAGAACAGGTTATGTGAGTCAGATTGGGCCTGAAAATTGGATATGATATGGATAGTGTGAAGTTGAGAGGACACAGGAGCCTGTGCAAGTGCATAGCAGTTTCCTCCTGGTCTAATCCTGGAGGTTGGAGAGTTGTGGGTGTGACTAGCCAAACTAGGCTTGGGTGCTGGATGTGCAAGCCCCCCAACCCCCTCTACTGGGAATTGAGGAGGCTGCATGGAGGGAAAGATCTGGCTTCACTAGCTGGGTTCTGGTGCATAATGTATGGATCTGGACTGGATGGAGGGGGCCTAGTTGGAGTGGCTGAACTGCAGTTGGAGAGGAGTGTAGGTTTTTCATCTAGGGAAGCAAGGACTCTCTGTGAAGACAGATAGGGTTGGTGGTATAAGTTGGGGCTCCCTACCTTAACAAAGTATGGAAGGTGACCCAGGGAGGTGCTGTTGGCATCAGTCTAGTGTAGTCAGTCCTAGAGGAGAGGGGATGGAGGTAGTTGGAGGCACAAGTATATTTTGCTTTATAATTTTAAGGAATGAAAAGAAATAATTATCTAAATAATTATGCTCAGTTCATATAAAATATATAAATATAAAATATAAAGATGAAAATTAGTTCTTGGTTTGATGGCACTCAAAAGTCTGTTGGAAGAAATAGTTTTTAGAAGAGGTTATTTTAGTTTTTGTGGAGTGTATGATAAGAGGTGTATATGCGGTTTTGTCAGAATTCAAGGGAGGAAAGTGTAGTCAGGTTTGTATTTTTTGAGTGTTCTTTAGCTGCGTAGAAGGAAACTTGAGCCATGCTTTGACGGATAGAAAGCTCAGAGTTGGCAAATAGGCAGAGGGACTTGGATGGGACAAGGGCAGTTATTATCAAAGGCACACAAGCCTAAACACATTTGAAGCAAGTTTATAAAACCTGAATCCTGTTGCTTGCTAGAGCTTCTGGCTTGTAGCATGCAGGATGAAATTGGAGAGCAAGGGTGAGTTCAGATTATTTCCAGTCTCAGATTGACTGAGTGCTGTTTGAAGTTGGTAGTAAAAGATGAGTTTGGGAGTGCGGACTTCCATGTTGGAGAGCAGTTAGGTGACAGCCCAGACAGTAGAAGAGGATGCCATCTTCTTTTTATGACTTAAGTTACTCATTTAATGTAAGTGCCTCCCAGTGTCAGGCTTTTCAATCTGTGCCCGAATTTTTCATACCTTTTCTCTTGTTATTTAGAAATTCATAATGATTAAATGTGACTTGAAAGTAAAGAACAGGGCAAACACTTATTTTCAAGTTGCGTATGCCTTCTTGGTTAGTTTGATATTCTTAAAAAATCACTATAATAGGGCTAGAAACAAGCCGAGTCTTGTTTTCTTGAAGCAAGAACAAGCAGCACCAATCAGGATCCAGTGTCCTCGGCACTCTTGAAAGAGCTTGCTTTCTTGAGGTAGGTAACTATGCTACTGAAGTGTAGTGGCATGCAGTAATTTCTTCGGAGTTTGAGAAACTTTTCCTGTATTTTGTAATGTAGTTTCCCATACTTTAGAGTGACAGATTTGCAATATGACATTTAAGTTTAGTAAATATATCCTTTAAAATACCAAAATCTTACACTTGAATGAGATCCATTTCACAAATTCATTTTAATGTTCACTTTCTAATTTATTCTGATATGTGAGATAGGTGTCATTGGTCTATCTGATTTCCCCCATTCCGTCTCTCTTATATTCAAATTTAGATTCTATTACATTAACCCTAGAGGAATTTAATAAATTATTATATTTTTTATTAGTTACTAATATAGGGTTGGCCTGGAGGCCACCGCCACTACCACCACTATTGTCATTTTAAATAATTTGTTAATATTTTAGAATCATTTTTAATAATTAAATATGTTTTTAAATATTCTTTAGAAGTTTAAAATATCTTTTTATTATATTTATTTCTCGAATCCAGCTTCTCTCAGATCCATCTCCCTACTTACTCAGCTTTATGTTGTATTTCTTAAAAAGAAAAACAAAAGACAAAAAAATAGAAACCAAAACCATAGAGTCCAGTTTGTGTTGACCAACTGTTCCTGATTATAGGACCTCTCCTGGAATGTGCTTGATATACTTAGTATCAGTCTATTAAAGAAAACCAATTTTTCCTCTTCCAGCAGCTTTCGTTTGCCAATATAGGTGTGGGATTTCATGTCTCCTTCCCATTATCCATGCTGTGGTTTTGTCTGCTTTGAGTCTGTGCAGGTCTTGTTTTGTCACAGTCTCTGTGACTTCTTCTGTACATCTGCCCTTAAAACATTCCTACTGGTGTCTGTGTGTACTCACGTGTCCCACACAACATGCCTGTGGATAGTAGAGGACAGCTTTGTGGATGGAGTTAGTTCTCTCCTCATTTACATGGGTTCCAGGTATTGAATTCAGGCTGTCAGCCTTGCATGGTTAAATGATTTACTGGCATCTTACCTTCAGGCTAGTGAATTTTTTACACTATCATAGACAAGAGAATTTGATCACTAAGTGTTTATAATCTAAAGGAGATTGACAGTAAGTACTAAGACACAAAACAAAGAGCCTTCAAAATGAAACAAACATTGAATTGGGAATTTAAAGAAAAATCATTATTTTGCACATTTCTATTTTACTATTTCTAAAATTGGTAAACATCTTGTAGTCTGGTGCCATCTTGAATGTGAGGAAAGGTATATATTTTGAGAATAACAAAAGCCTTTAGGTCTTGTTGGATGAGCCATTTGGCTGAATAGTAAGAATTTTAAGAGAAAACATTTAAACATGATTTCTTTGGTGTTGTAGAAAACTGGTTATGTTTGGTGACTTACAGGACTCAAGAATGATCTAGGGGGTAGCTTGAATTTAGTTTGTGAGAGAGTTAAGGGCTTTGAAAAGGACAAAGTATGGTATATTTACAGCTTTGATTTTCTTGATCTATTTGAAAACAAAAGGCCGCATTAGAAAAGGAATTAAGGGAGGAACTTTATTCTCCTAATGTAATTGATTGGTCTTTTAACTAATGGAAAAGAAGTTGAAGTGGAGCTGGCAGACTTGGTTATTTAATTTTAGAGTGGAATGGTTAGTTACCAGATAAGGGCTCCAGGTTTAGTAGCACAGGTGAGCAGGACTGTGGCACCTGTCGGTAGGTGGGACCGGTGTTCTAGAGTGGGAAAGTGAGTGTTCTAGAGTGGGAAAGTGAGTGTTCTAGAGTGGGAAAGTGAGTGTTCTAGAGTGGGAAAGTGAGTGTTCTAGAGTGGGAAAGTGAGCGCTGTGTTTCTTTTGACATACATAGAACAGAAGTAGAGAAATTCAGGTTAGAGGACAGAAGAGTGGTCACGGCTGGTACCAGAGATTTAGGAGGCATATGCAGATTAATTGAATACTTTTCAAGGAATTAGATTTATAAAAGGAAGTAAAGAATATTATAAAGCTGAGTAACACTATCTTTTTAACAGTTTGAAAGAGGCTTCACATAACATATATCCACTCAGTTTAAAAGTCTATAATGCGATAGCTTCTAGATGTTTACAGTTTTGTGTAAGTTAGCTTTAGTTTTAAAATAACTTTACTCTTCCTGTAAATATTATAGAACCTTTTTGTGTTTATGTAAAAAGTCATTAAAATTTGGTAGTGATTTCATTGAATCTTTGTATCACTTTGGGTGATACTAACCTCTTAATAACTCCTAATATTGACACAAAACCACACCTCTAATCTCAAAGGGGAATAAGTAAGTTGTTTATTCTAGAGCCAAATATGAGTGATCATGGATGGGGAAAACAGTTACCTCAAGGTTTGTATTTGGATATGATAACAGTGTGATGTAATTATTATAGTAACAGAACAAAGAACAAAGGAACTTGGCAAATACATTGATGAGAACATTGCATAGGTAGGTTACAGCAAGGTGGGGAAATCTCTGCTATGAGCCTTTGATGCTGTCTGAAAACTCAGCCTTTTAGTTGGTAGGAGCTAGTGGGCTCTTAAGTTAATACACCTTCAAAGATTTTTACCTGTTTGTATCAAGGATATTAGGTCAGACACAAAGAAGGACAAGGAATGGCCATTAAACAGGCTTAAGATCACCCACACGGTGGCATACACCTTTAATCCCAACGGTTGAAGGGCAAAGGCAAATGGATCTCTGTGAGTTTGAGGCCAGCCTGTTCTATAAAAGAAAAAAAATGGCGTGGAGGGGAGGATGGGATAGGGGGCTCCTGGGTGATGGGGGGGAATGGGCTGAGAGGATAAAATCTGAAATGTATTTTAAATAAATAAATAAATATAAAAAAGGCATGGAGGGCTACTCACAATACATTATAATTATACCATTAGACTACCAGGCGATGGCCTACAGCAGTACAGCCTCTCTACAGTTATTGCAGTTCTAACTAGTTAATAAGTCTTGCAGAAGGTTCATTGTAAAGTGTGGTTCTCTGCAGGGTTTTTTGCTTCTCACTGCCTATGAACATGATGTCTTTCCACTTATGTAGATCTTTCATTTCTTTGAACAAGCTTATGATTTATTGGTGTTCAAGTCTTGTTCATTCTTGTTTACATTTGTTCCTAGTTATGTTATTCTTTGAATTCTGGTGAAAGTAGAATTGCCTTGATTTACATTTTGGGTCATTTATTCCAGACAAGATTACAGGTAATTTTTCTGTGTTCATCATACACTGCAACTTTACAGAAATATTTTGGTGTAGTTCATTTATTATGTATTCTTTATGGTTTTCTAGAAATAGGTTCATTTAATCAAATAAAAAGTTTTACTTTAGGATGATGATGATGTGTGTGTGTGTCCTTTATCCTGGTCTCTTTAATGGCTAGTGTTTTTAGTGTTCTGTTCCTCCCCCATTTCTGTTTTAATAAAATAGTATTTGGGTATTGTCAGATGAATTTTATGCATCAGTTGATACTGTTATGCTTGTTTTTTTCTATTAACATTTATTACATTGGTCTTATGTTGAGTATCTTTGTGTGCCTGCAATAAATCCCTACTTGGTCATGGTACATAATCCCTTTAGTATGTTGTTAGATTTTGTTAGTCCTTTTTGAAATTGTTTGAGCCAGTGTCTCATGAGGCCCAGGTTGGTCTAGGGTAACTAGCTGGGGATGGGGTTCACTTCTGGTTTTTCTGCCTCTGCCTCCTGGTACTGTGACTGTAGGTATGTGCTACTCAGTCTGATTTAGACAGTGCATGTGGTCAAACCCAGGGCTTTATGCATGCTAGTCCAGTACTGCAGTAATCAGTCTGAGCTACATCCTTAGATATAGTGCTGCCTTTACAGAATGAAGTATGGAAGGTTTTTTCCTCCTTCAAAATTTGAGAGAAATTAGAAAGAAATTGGTCTGGAGTCTATGAATGAATGTTCATTAGAAATTGATAATGAAGTCACTTATCTTGGATTTTTCTTTCTTGGAGATATTAAATTGCTGATTCAATTTGGTTATAACAGGTGTACTGAATTTTAAAAATTTACTATGTAAGTTAGTTTAGGTAAAAATCTGTGTTTCTAATGATTTCTTGATTCATATTTGTTGTCTAGCTTGCTGTCAGTTATTCATAATTTTCTCTTGTAATCCATCTTATTTCTATAAGATTGATAGTAATGCTTTCATTTTCAGTTTGTCCCCCAGCCTACCCTCACCCCCCAATAAAAACCAGTCTTAGGATTTGCCAGTTTTATTCATCCTTTTGAAGAACCAGTTTTGGATTTTGTTGATTCCCTCTGTTGATCTTCTTTAATTTCTTAATTTTCATCTTTCCTTTCTTCTGATACCTTTGAATTAACTTAAACAAGCTCTTCTTTTAGCCTTAAAGGTAAGTTATTGATCTGAAATTTTGTTTATTGTAAGTATTTACACTTAATAAATTCATGTGAGCAATATCTTAACTGTATACCATGACTTCAGCATGTTGTGTTTTCATTTCTGTTTTTCTCAAACTTGTAATTTCCTTTGTGATTTTTTCCCTTTGGCCAAGTGGATGACTTGTTTCATTTCTACACATTTGTCTAATTTCTAATTTTCCTTCCATTATTGAAGATAGGTTATTCCTTTGTAGCCAGAACAGATGCTGTGTATGAGTTCAGCCTTTCTAAGTTATTGAGACATAATTTGTGGTAAACATATGGTCTTCTCATAATAGTCTTTCTTGGAGAATTTTCTGTGTATGCCTGAGTTGAATGTATATTTTTGTGTTATGTTTTGTGTTCTCATATTTCGTGTTCACTTTCATGTATTTCACTCTATATGAAAATGTGTGTGTGTATACATATTTATGCACATATATAGATGAGTTCTTGTTGAATTATATTATTACTTGTTTGTTCTTATATTGTTTTTTCATCCTCTTCCAATTTTATTCTTGAGCCTTGGGAAGAGGGTGATGTAGTTTATAGATTTTTTTTTTTTTTTTTTACTATTATATAGTTCCTTATTCTTTGCACTTGCCTAGCTGTGGGTCTTTATAAACTGCCATCTACTGCAAATAGAAAGGTATTTCTCAGATGAGAGTTGAGAGATATATGATCTGTATGTCATTAGCAGTTGGTTTAATCTGTATCCATTTATTAGAGTAATACTGGTCGATTCTCCCCTAGGGCCTATGACTTGTTCTTGGCCAAATAAGATAACAGGTATAGGTTTAATTTTATGGAGCAAGACTTAAATTCAATCAGAAATTGGGTGATTACTTCCATGATTCATGCTACATGACAAATGACAAATGGGCATGTCTTGCTAGTCCAGTCACTGCTGTAGCTTTCAGAGTTAAAACTTGGTATAGCTGATGATTACTTTTTTTTCCTCAGTAGTTTACTTAGTTTTTTATAGAAGTACTATGAAAGCTAGCCAGTAGGGATGAACCTTGTAGGTCCATAATCAGCTTGATTTTACTGTTTTATGACTTAAGTATATGGAGTCTTAAGTCCTAGGGTCTTATTGTCAGCTTCTGTAGGGTAGCCAACAACAGTAGTTATAGCCTGTAATATTTGAAGGCCCAAGAGACCTAATTGTTCCACAGTTTCAAAAGAAGTATTTTAATTTCTGGCGTTTGTGGTTTTTATTTGTCAGCCTTTGCTGTCTAGTAAGGGTATTGTTACTGTGCCCAGGAAGCATAGTGGCACACAGGTAGACATAGTACTGGAGGAACTGAGAGTTGTATATTCAGATCTATAGGCAGCAGGAGGATAGAGACACTAGGCCTGGCTTGAGTATTTGAAATCCCAAAGCCCAACTCCAATACACACTTCCTTCAGCAAGGCCACACCCATTCTAACAAGGCCACACCTCCTAATCACTGTCAATTAGCAACACTCGCTAATAATCAATTATTCAAATATATGAGCTTATGGGGACTATTCCTATTCAAACCACCATGTCCCACTTCCTGGCCTTCATAGGCTTGTAGCCATATATCAATGTAAAAATGCATTCAGTCCAACTTTTAAAGTCCCTATAGTCTATCACAGTCTCAAAATTATTTAAATGTCCAAAGTTCAAATTCTCTTAAGAGACTCATGGTAGTAATCTCTCAACTGTAATTCCCTGTAAAAACAAAATGAAAAAGCAGGTCACATACTTCCAGCATACAGTGGCACAGAATATACATTAACATTCCAAGCAGAGGAAAAGGAGCAGAGTGAGGAAATACAGGACCAAAGCAAAACCTAAAAATAGCAGGGCAAATTCTAGACTATCCATTTCTATGTCTGATGTCAAAGCACTCTTTAGTTCTCCAACACCTTTTAGCTTTGTTGACTGCAGTGTAGCCAGATATTTTCCTATTGTGGGTTCTCTTTTCTTCCTTTCTTCTCTATCCATTTCTTCCACTCTTTCAACCCCCTAACACTCGATAGGAGAGAAAAATGGATAGAGGGAAAAGGAGGTGACATTGTTAGATTACTTCCTGCTGATCAGGGCAGGAGTTCCTTGGAGCAAGTTTGATCTTCCCTGGCTGGATATCTAATTTCTTCTTTTTTCTTCTTTGCATACAGCTACTTACAAACTGACTAACAACAACCAACAGCATTCAACTAACTACACACACTGCCTCTCAGGGCCCTTGCATTTGAATACTCAGAAAAGTCCCCAGAATTCCCAATGTCACACTATCTGCTGCTGGCAGAATCACGTCTCTGCTAGAGCATGAGGCAAATCATAGTTGCTGCAGACAGTCTGAAACAGCCCCATATCCCCAGACCTGAGATTAAAACAAAAACATATTCCTATAATATTTTTGGGTTTTTCAGAGAAACCAAAACTTCAAAATTGTCACTGTGCTGCAACATATTTCTCTATCTTGGGCTTGTTCCACACCCGTCTGCAGTTTTCCTTGGCAGGTATCCCACAGCTCTGGCACATAATGGCCATCCATGCAGAAGAAAACCCTGACATATAGCTGGCTTCAGAAGTTTTCCTTAGCTGTTGAGGGAGATTTCATAACCACTTTCTTGACTCTTAAAGCTAGGAGTGGAACATCACCCTCTCATTCAAATACAGTTTTACTAGCTTTCTGTTGTTTTGATAGTTTACTGTCTAAGTGTGGTTGTCCTGTAACTCAGTCTATAGACCAGGTTGGCCTTGAACTCTGACATCTACCTCCTGCCTTTTTGGAGTGCTGGGACTAATGGGTGGGGGTGGGGGACGGACCACCACACTAGCCCTAAGCTTTTCTTTAATTCATTTTCACAAGTTGAAAGTTTAGCTGAATGTGGTCTTGCTCTGAGGTCACAATTTTCTTTATTCCATTTAGCATCAGAGTTTTAAGTTTTTCCAGGTGCTTTGATTTTCCTCAAACTGTACATTTTGTATTTTTCCTTATTCAGCTTGCATTACATCAGCTTTTTACTATAGATTGGCCTAATAACTATACAACATAGTCAATACTAGGCTGTTTTGAAATCTCCTCTGCCAAAGTTGTTAGTTCAAAACTCTTCAATTTGGCCTTGGGCAGTGATTTTTTTTTTTGGACAAGAGCAAAAACCAGCCACATTTTTCACCAAAATGCCATAAGACGTATCTCTAGGCCACTTATTAATAATCTCTGAAACCTTTTAAGTGCTAGACTGTCACAACGTACACTGCTTTCAGAACACAGTCTTCCCTTCTTTCCTGCTCCTACTAGTGTGGCCCATTAAGCCCCACTTAAAGCATTCAGCTGAATTCCTAATCCAAAATCCCAAAATCCACTTTCTGCCAAGAAACATAGTCAGGCCTGTCACAGCAATACCCCAGTCCCTGGTACCAACTTCTGTCCTAGTCAGAGTTTTATTCTTATGAAAGAAAGCACTTACTTGGGGGCTGACTTTTTTTTTTTTTTTTTTTTAACTGTTTTAGAGGTTTAGTCCATTATTGTCATGGTACAAAGGAGGCTGGCATGCAGATAGACATGATGCCAGAGAGCCTGTAGGGGGCATTCCTTTTCAAAATCGCCATATTGGGTCTTTTATATTTTCACATGAAACTTAAGATTGTCTTATCAACTTCTCTGAAAAATTGCATTGGAATTTTGATGGTGGTTATGTTCAGTCTGTATATTGCTTTTGATTGGTCGATTATTCTCATAATATTAATTCTGCCAATCCATTCATATAGGATGTCTTTCTGTCATTTTTATTTTAGATATTTTAGATTTTTTTTCTGTTCTTTAAAAGTTTTTCAGCTCAACAAATCTTCTCACCACCTTTGTTAGATTTATTCTAAGACAGACTGACTTTCTTCTTTTTGGAGATGATCATGAGTGATATTGTTTCCTTGATTTTTTTTTTTTTTTGGGGGGGTAGGTATTTTTGTCACTTGTATATAAGAGAGCTGCTGATTTCTGTTAATTTGTATTCTGCTACTTTGTTAAATACAGTTATTAGGTATTAGAGTTTTCTGATGTAGTCTTTATGTCTTGTATGTATAGAATCATATCTGCAAATAAGGATGTTTTGACTTCTTACTTCTCACTTTGTCCCCTTTATCTTAGTCACTTATCTTTTTGTTCTAGCTAAGGCTACAAGTACTGTGCTGAACAGGAATGGGAAGAGTGTATATCCTTATCTTGTTCCTGATTTCAGTAGAAATAATCTTTTTTTTTTTGGATGATGTTGGTTGTGGGATTCCTGTCTGTTGCCTTTATTGTTTGGAGATATCCCTGTATCCATAGTCTCTCCAGGTTCTTTATTATAAATTGGGTTTTATCAAAAGTCTATTCTGAATCTAATGAGATGATCATGTTTTAAGGACCTTAGTCTGTTTATGTGATAGATTATTATTTATTTATTTAGATATGGTAAACTATCCCTGGACCTCTGGGCTGAAACAGACTTGATCAAGATGGATATTCTTTTTGATGTGTTCTTGAATTTGTTTTACAAGTATTTTATTGAGAATTTTGTATTCATGTTTATCATAGATTGTTACCAAAATTCAGTTTTTGGGATATGGGTATCTGTCTGATATTGGTATCAGAGCAGTAGAGATTTGGGAATGTTCTTTGTTTGGCTGGTTTTTTTTTTTGTTTTTTTTGTTTTTTTTGTTTTGGTTTGTTTGTTTTTGTTTTTGTTTTTTTGTTTTTTGGAAATAGTTTCAGAAGTATTGTTGTTAGTTTCTTTTTGAACCTCTGATGGAATTCTGTACTAGATATTTTTAAGTTCGGAGAGTTTTAATTACAGCTTATATCTCACTGACTGTTATAGATCTATTTATAATATTTATTTCATCTTTATTTAACTTTATCTAGAAATTCATTCATTTTTTTCCCCCGGAATTTCTAGTTTGGTGGAATATAGACATTACATTCTTAGGATTTTCTGAATTTTCTCGGTCAGTTGTAATGTCTCCTTTTTTATCTGTTTTATTAATTTGGATCATTTCTTTTTGATAGCTTATCTTATTTGTCACTTTTGTTAATCTTTTCGAAGTACCGATTCTTAGTTTCATTGATTTTTTTTTTGTATTGTTTTTGGTGGTTGTTTCTATTTCATGAATTTGAGCCTTGATTTTGATTATTTCTGCCTATCTACTTAAAAAAGAAACCTTTTTATTGATTCTTTGTGAATTTCACTCAATGCACCCCAATACTAATCATCTCCTCATCCCTTTGTATCTGCTCTCTGCTCTTGCAACCTACCTACCCCTCCAAAGAAAACAAAAATTAAAAACAACAATGCCAAAAAATACCTTGCTGTGGAAGCTGCAGTGTGTCGTGTCATGTATTGCAGTATACACTGTTATCCACATTACTTTCAAATGTTGATTGCAATGAATCATTGGTCTGGGTTGAGGACTCTGACTCCTTTGTACACTATCAGTACTGGATCCTCAGCGGAACTCCTCTTTGTTGCTCTGTTTCATGGAGACCCTGATTTTCAGGACCAGCCTTCTCACATGGTCTAGTGGTTCATAGATGAGGTAGATGTTAGGGTGGGCCAACTCAGAACCCTAGATCTGGGACTCGGTGTTAGCTGAGTTGGTCAGTCTGCTAGGCCTCCCATACATAGGCTACCAGGGCCAGCTTTCCAGCACTGCCTTGGCTTGCTTACCCAAGTGCAGCTGCCAGGAAAGGTCATGCCCTGAGCTGGCTCACCCATGCCCACACTACTAGGGCCAGCACTACTGTGCTGCCTAGGTGAGGTGCAATGCACATTGAGTGCTTCAGCCATCAAGGGATAGGGTCAGCTCTCCTGCCTGCCATAGGTGTTGAGGGGGGAGGGGGCATCTGTCCTGTGCCCATGTCACAGAGTGGCAGGAGGTGTGGGCCCACTCTCCTGAGTGCTGCAGCCAGTGAGGGGCATACTTGCACATTGTAGTGGTGGCAGGTGGGCCATGCAGCTTGGTGTCTTTCACCCTGCTGGTGGGCCCCTTCCTAGCTATTTTCTTAAACAGGCTGAACATCCAAAATCTCAGTCTTCAGTAGCAGCTCCCATGAAGGCGCCAACCCACAACTTTCTACCATCTGCACATGGCTGCTGTGCATGCATACCAGCTCCACTTTGACCAACAGCTACTGCCATGGCCACTTTGCAGCCGTTTCTCACCTTCAAGTTCCTGGTGCCACATCTCTTCTTACCTCCTTTAAGATTGTTGGTATCCCCTCCCCCACGGCCTTTAGCTGCATTGTTAAGTTATTAATTTGAGATCTCTTGAACATTTTCATGTAGTCACATTGTTCTCTTTTGACTGCTTTCATTGTGTCACAGAGATTTTGATGTCATATTTTTGTTTCCTAATATGAATTTTAAAATTCTCTTCTTGATTTCTTCCTTCATTCACTCTGATTTAGTTATATATCATTTAGCTTCCTTGTATTTGTGTACTTTCTGTCTTTTGTTGTAGGATATCATTCCTGTTTTCCTGTATTTATTGAGATTTGCTTTGTGTTCTGATAAGTGTGGTTTTATTTTGGAGAAAGTCTTATGCTGAGAAAAAATTTTAATGTCTGGTTGTAGTGTTCTATTGATATATGTTAGGTTCATTTGATTTATCTTGTCATTTAACTGCAGTGTTTCTCTATAATTTTACCAGATGATCTGTCTATTGATGAGAGTGAAGTATTAAAATTACCTACTGTAATTGTGTTAGATTTGATTTGTGGTTTTAAGTCTAATAGTGTTTCTTTTATGAAATTGGCTGCTCCTATGTTTGAAGTAGACGTGCTTCAGATTGTGGTACACCATTGTTGTATTTTACCTTTAAAGTCTTATTTTGTTAGACATTAGAATAGCTATACTGCTTGTTTCTAAGTTCCATTTGCTTGGAACACCAAGATGGTGTCTATTGGTCTCGAAGTACATTTCTTGGAGGCAGAAAAAGATGAATCCTGTTTTCTGATTCAATTTGGTAGTTTGTATCTTTTCACTTGGGAATTGAGACCATTAATAAAAGTTATTATTGAACAATGTGTATTGATTCCTGTCACTTCCTGCCTTTGTGATGTTCTATTAGATCTCTTTGGCTTAGTTTTCTATAGTTCATTTGTTCTTGTGTCTTTTTGGGTGTTTTCTCTTTATATCTAAGTATTCCTTCTAGTATCTTTGGTAGAGCTGGATTTAATGGTTGTAAGTTCTTTAAATCTGTTTTATCAGTAAAGAATTTCCTTTCTCCATTAATTACAAATGATAGTTTTACTGGGTGTAGCATCCTGTGTTAGCATTTATGTTTTGTCTTTTATAACTTGTTTATGATCTTAGTTCAATCTCTTCGGGCTTTCATGATCTCCACTGAGACAATATGCTGCAGTTCTGATCAGTCTGTCTTTGTATATAAGGGTTTTTGTTTTGCTGTTTTCACTATTTCTGTTCTGTACATTTAGTGTTATATGCTGTGGAGGATTTCTTTTCTGAGCCTATTTGGTGTTCTGTATGCTTCTTGGAGCTTGATAGGCATTCCTTTGCTTAGATTAGAGAAGTTTTCTTCTATAATTTTTTTTGACAGTACTTTCTGTGCTTCTAACCTGGATGTCCTTGATTTCTCTATCTATTATTTGTAGGTTTGGTCTTTTTATATAAAGTGTTTTATAGGTCTTGCACTTTTTGTTCTTGTTTTTTTTGTTGTTTGTTTTTTGTTTTCTTTATTTGATATTTTCTTTGAGTGATTCGATCCTTAACCTTGTTTTCAAGACCTGATATGTTCTCTTCTAGTTCATCCTGTCTACAAAGTGTATGTATGTGTGTGTATATATATATATATATATATATATATATATATATATATATATCTCATGCTCAATAACATAGATTTGTAATTATTTCAGTATAGTTTTAAAAATATGTAATTTATTAATTTTTAGACATTGTAACACAATACCTGGGAGTTATGGGAGGAAAGATGTATTTTGGCTTATGGTTTCAGAGCAGTTTCATTTCATTGTGTCAGAATAATGGCTGAAGTGGCTCCATCTGTGAGGGTGGAAGTATGTGGCAGAACTTTAACCTCTTAGCAGAATAGGAGGTAGGACAAGAAAAAGAAACAAGTATAATTTTCAGAAGCAAGAATAACTTTGAGAGGTCTGCCTCTACTGATCGAGTTCTACCCAACTGGAGTTCACCTCCTAGAGAGTCTACAGCTTTCAGAATAGTGCTACAGGTTGTGCCCTAGTGTTTAAAACATTACCTGTTTGGGACATTTCAGATTCAAATCATAAGGTATAAAAGTGAAAGAATACTTGTCTTTATGTTTGCCCACATGCACTAGAGAGAATTCATTTCTTGTAAGGCTTATAGTAGGGTTACTTTTTAATGATACTTCATTTGTACTTAAGTCTTTAGCCTTACTTGTAGAACAGATGTTGTGCTAATAGTTTATGTTTTATTTGTAATTTATTTTTCTCTTATTTTTGAAGCATATTTTTACCATGTATAAGATTATATAATTTTTTTTTTTGTTTTTAGACATTTAAATTTAATTTGTAAAAAAATTGGTAGTTGTGTTAGGGTACAATGTAACTGTTTTCTCCAAGATAAATATGACCATTGCCTGTGTAAAGTAGTGCAGCTGTGATCACATGCATGAACCTCTCTGGGTGTGGAACTTCTTAATATTACCTCATAGGGAGGTAGAGGTGGTTCACAAGATTCATGAAACCTTCATGAAATCTTCATGAGGCCCTTCCTCTCCCAGAGATTATATAAAAGGGAAACAGTTGAATGGGGTGGGACTCTTAAGCGGTATAATTACCTGTCAGTTGCCCAGAAAATTTCCTCTTGGTTGTAGTTCTTTGTTGCCCTAGAGACTTCCTGATAGTTGGGTTGCCTTTAAATTGCCTATGATCCTGTAAGCAACTCCAGTAAATTCATCATATTCATTAAGTTGAATAGTCCAGTTCTTTGGTTTCTTGGTGCTCTCTCTTATGTAGAATAAATAGCTATTTAATTATATTTAATCTGACGAAGACAGACAGTATGTGGTTATCAAAAAATACCTGTAGGAGTATAGGAATGGATATTTCTTTTAAATATACATAAGTAAATAGAGAGGGGTGTAGGAGAAAGTGTAGGTATGACCTGGCGGCCAGCCTACCTCACACACTGCACTTCTAAGAAGCATGGCACACTATGCTCCTGAAATCAGAACACTGAATTCTGAAGTAGTGTGAGAGTAGCAGTAACTGGCACACACTCTCCATGTCTGTTTTAATGTCCTTCTTCCACATAGACACCCTGATAGTATATGTGCTCACTAGTTTTTATTCTTCTGTAGTTTTGACAAGTTTGATCTTGGCAGTTACTATTGTTGCGCTGTTTGGATGTTTGTGTGGTCAGAGAAAACTTGGTGCCATTTTTTGACTTTATCTCTCCCGTTTTTTATTTATATTACTAAAGAGCTTAAACATCTTTTAATGTGTTATTGCTTATATATTTTCAACAGATGTTTGTGTATTCAAATCTGTTACCAAGTTTTAATTGGATTGGGATAATCAAATTGGGATATATTGCAAAGACCCTTATGAACATTAGCAATAGAGAAGCATAAAACAGTTGCTTGTCAAAAATGGTTGGAAATGGCTCTTGATTTAGAAATGGGAGATAGTGAAGGTACCTAGAGATGATCTGATAGCTACTATCAGAAAATTATTGGGTTTTTTTTTACTTGGCTTTTTAAGTACTGATTATAGGTTCTACTCACTTGTATAGGATTATGGTAAGGATTCTCTGATTTTTTTTTTTTTTTTTTACATTGTTTACTGTATTAAATGGTTGTTTTTACATTTTGAGATGTTTGCTCACTTAGTTTTTTTGTTTGAGAGTGAGATCACTGCTATCTGAGTGGTTCTGCAGATAAGTGGATCATCAAATTTTAGTGGATAACTGTTAGGATAATGGATTATTCTTTATGCTCAATTTAGTCAAGTTTCTTTTCAGTAATTTGAAGGCCTTAGATGTTAAGGATAGATGTTGGGCTTTGTTAGGCTTTCTTATGAATAGATACATAAAATAGAGCCGGGACAATCAATCATAGCAAAAAAAAAGCCAGAAGTTTATTCAGAGAGATGGCTCAGCAGTTAAACATACTTGCTACCTTTGTAGAGGATGCTGGTTCACTTCCTAGCACCCATGTAACAGCTCACAGCCACCTCTGACTCAAATTTCAGGAGACCCAACGCTTTCTCCTGGCCTCCTTGGGCACTGTACATCATAAAATAATGATAAATGTTAAGAAAACAAGCAAACAAACAAGGAACTGATATTTGTAGAGCAAAATGAAGTCCATTTCCAGAGAAGTCCTTAAAAGATAGTGGCATAAGTGTTAGCAACTCTTTAATTTAAGTTCCTAATTTTCAGTCATTTGTGAAGAGCATTTGTGTGTTTAACAAGTTCTTTTGTTAAATTCCATTTCTTTTTATTAAGTAAGTTTGTTTTTTGACAATTTCATACAGTCATTTAATTCATTCTGGTCTCTCTTACCACATAACTGTGATCTCTTGTTTTTCTTCTACACCTGTCAACCCCCTCTCCTCTTTACAAATGGTTACAATATACATGCCTTTTAGTTTTTTTGGGTCAAGAACCATCTTTGGAGTCTGGTAAGCTCACTAGTAGGTATACAACTGAAGACAGTGACTGCCCCTCCTGTGAAATCTGTTAGCAGCCAATAGTTTCAAAGGGAGTAGAGAGCTCTGTGGGCTCCTCCTGATTCATGACTGACTGAGAACAGCAGATATGTTGAGAGTCATGATTTTAAGAGTCTTGTCCAAACATGGTATTTGCAGTCTTCACCCTATCTCCTGGTTCTTACTTTCTTTCACCATTCACTGAACAAGAAGCTTTTCCAAAATGTGGGCAGTGGGCTGTGAGAACCAGCTGAGCATGAGCTTGGAACCCTGGACTATTATTGGACAGCAGGATTTTGGCTCTGCTCCCGGGCCCTGGTTCTTTTCATTTAGCTTCAGCCCTCTCCACAGCCCCTCCCACAGAGAGGTCTATGGCCATCAGTCAGGAGGAACAGGCCTCAGGCCATAGAGAGATTTACATACTAATGAGATACCTAAAAGCCAGAGGGTGGAGCCAATTAGGCATTCTTCCCCAGCTCCTCCCCCTCTTTCCCTCCCTGTTTTACTCAGGTCTGCCCTGGGTAACAGGGAGGTGCATCTAGATTCATCCACCATCCACCATGACATTAAAACTAGTAAAAACCCATGGACTTTCTCGTGTCATTGGGGCCACGCTGTGAGGAACTGTGGAGCCACAGCAGCCATGTCTAACTTCCTGCCTGGAGGAATTCTCAGCGTTTTCCAGCAGCCACCCTACCCACACCAAAAGATCAAGGCTGAGAGTACTTATATCATTTGGACATAAATGAATATTTTTGAAGGCAATTATTGCCATTTCAGCTTAGCCAAATAATGTAGTAATTTCTTTTTGGAATCTACGATCTCCATAGCCATTTTATTTTTGGACTGGGTTTAAAGTACCAGAGGCCTCGAATCAAATCAAAGATTGGTTAGTTGTTTCACTTTTACGCCATTAGGCACATATTGACTAGTACATTGGCATTCTAGTTAGCAGAATTCACAGTTCAGTAATTTGTTTATGTGTTTTCTGTGATAGTGGCTGGCATTGCACCGTCTTGACACCATCATAGATGGCCAGCAGTGAGAAATGTCTGCCTTAGTTTCATCTCCATCTCTCTGTATCTTGCATGAATGCTGTGTGGTATCTTGAGTAATAAGTCTTATCATCTAGCTGGTAGGCATCCAAGAGGGATAGTAATCATATTGTTTTGGGAGCCTTTATTTGGTTGGGGCTTGCATCATTTACCTCAATAAGTTTTTTATTTAATAATCTATGGCTTCTAGGAGCAGTATTACCTAACCATACAGGCTATCTTTCTTCTAATACTCTTTAAAAGTCATTATAAAAGTTGGCTTATAAATCTACAAAATACAGTTTTTGCTTTTGTTTTTTATTTTTATTTATTTTATTATTTAATTTAATTTATATTTTTGCAAACAGGAGTTTTTTGTTTTTGTTTTTGTTTTTTTTTTTAGTCCTATTGTCCTCTCCTGGAACTTGCTTTGTAGATTAGGCTAGCCTTGCATACACAGAGATCCCCCTGCCTCTGCCTCCCAAGTACTAGGATTAAAGCTGTGTACCACCCCTGTCCTATTTACAAAGTAGATATTTTATGGCTTTTTAAAATACACCTTTGATTTTGGTCAATACTCCCTCTTTGCCTCCTTACCTGTGTCTCATTCCCTTTTAAGATGTTCTAGAGAACCTTCTCACAGGCATACCTCCTGCTGACCTGGGACACAATTTCTCTTTTAGTTATGTGAAAGAAACTCTTGGATGTGCATACAGGAAATATGTTCAAGATCATTTGTAAAGCATTGTGACAAGCAAATATTTGGTACTACTCAAATGCAAATCAGCTCTAGACAGAGTGAATGAATTGTGGCATACTCATATACTAATGTGTTATTTAACAGTGTAGTGAATGATCTCCAGGCTCAGATGTCCACACTGGTCACTTTAAAAACAGAGTATTTAGTAAAAAAAAAAAAAAAGTGTTTCTTAACTAAACAACATGGGAGTGTCCACCATATTAAATGGGAAACTTTAATACTAGTAACATCTAAACAAACTTATTAGCTATATATACATACAGAGTGAAAAAGTAAGAATGCAAGTTATGTTAAATTCAATGTGGTGTTAATTAGCTATGTATATCTGGGGCAGGATAGATTTCGGGAGAAACACAAAAGTAGAAGATACTGGAGATGTATTTATCATTTTAATCTTATACTTAATACATTTTTTATTATTTATGATTCCATAATATATGTTTAAAACCTTTGAGAAATGTATATGTTATGAAAATACTTTAGGTAGAAATAAAGATCTTAGGACAAAATACTTAGCACTTATAAGATGGAAATAACCCCTAGTCTTAAAATGCAGTGCTCTGTCTAAATCTCACTTTCACAGAGTCAAACCTCAGTGCTGTTCTGACACTTCAATCCCTAGATGAATGTGCTAAGGATATTATAATAGAGTTTTACTTAAGTATTTCCTGACAGAATGAGTAAATAAATATAGACACTCTTTCCCTCATCTTTCTTTTTTATACTATTAAGCCAGTAATGTATCAAGCTTACTTTGTTACATTTTGCATCCATGGTCTTCAGGATTCCTGCGTTTCAGGACCCTGTATGCTTTTGTTTCCAGATTGATTTCTTTGTGTTTTTTTTTTCCTCCTCACTTTATTCTTCTTGATTCTTTATTAATCTTTATAAAATATGTCTTTGGTCATTCTACACATTTCCCTAGAAACTTTTATGATTCCTTAGAATAGAATATTGAAGTACCTCTTTAGATTTGGGTACCATGCTTCTATAATTTGATTTTCACCATGGGTCATATATACTATCCATTCCTTGAAGGGACTGATCTGTTTTCTTTTGAGTTTTTGGTTCTGGAACATGATAGATATGGAGAGTTGGTGTGCTGGGATGTTTTTATTATTCACACTGTCTTCAGATTCTTTCCATCCCACTTTTTAAATTTGGAACACTCAGGGTAACTTTACATTTTTGTATTTTATTGTTTATTTGAATGATGGTGAGATATTGTTTCCTATCTTTGTACTGTTCCTTTTAGTTTGTAATCTGCCTTAGTCATCTAGTCTGGTTATGGTTGCAGTAACTAACAGTAAAATTGTTAATCATTTCAGTGTGCCTTAGCATTATACCTGGTTATGTGTGTGCCTGTATCAGAAACCCCAAAAGGATTGCTTATACAATTTGAGAATTTTTATTAGAAAATAGCAGCAGGCATTTCACTGAACTAATAAACAGGAATGTTAGTTGATGTTTTTTTTGCGAGGACTGGAATTTAGTAATTACATGGTTTAGATTTAATTTTTGTGATAGAAGGGCTTGAAATTTGTGGTTAGGTCGTCATTTTGATTTAGTTTGAATCCATTTTTAAGGTCAGTTTGAAAACTTAACAGATTCTTTGATTGGATCACTGGTAAGTAATGGTAGACATTTTTATTGTAAATGTCCGATTGTTTATATGTAGTCTGCTTTCTTATTTAGAAGTCAGCATTAAAAGTGAAAATTGTACTATAGGTGATGACATCATTCAACATATTTCAGTCAGTTATTTGAATGGTTTGGTCTTGAAAGCTTTAACAGGAAATGTAGATGAAGCATTATAATCTTGAGTCTTCTGAGAAGAAAGTATTTTAAGAAGATTGAAGTAATTCAGCATATTAATATTAATAGCATGGATTCTCAAAAATGTGTGTGTGTGTCTGTGTGTGTATGTGTGTGTGTGTGTGTGTGTATTGGGGGAAGGGAAAGGAATATTATGTAGATAATTTTCTTACTGAAGTTTAGAGGCATTATTTTTTTTTAGTAGAAACTAGTGCATACCACTTGATCTCAAATACCTTCTAGTGGTAGTTTCCCTTTGAATAATTAGGAATTTATTTCCATAGAAAATCAATCACTATAGATTATGAAGTTTTATTAAAGATATTTGGAAATAGAAACTATTAAATGATGGTAGAAATGTATTTTGGTAAAGATACTTAGTAAAAAATTGGGCAGTATTCAGGTAAGTGGAAAGTACACTTTTCCCATTCTTCCTAGAGACATTAGGGCAGTGGTTCTCCAAAGGACCATTTTACAACTGGGGGGACACTTAGCAATATCTGGAGATGTTTTTATTTATTTGTCATACAGGATAAGTATTATTGATCTCTACTAGACAGAAGTCAGTGATATTTAAACTTCCTACCTATGATAAGCCACAAACATAAGTATTACTTAGTTTCAAATATTGCTCCTCAGGTGAGAAGCTATATTTTCTGAGGAACTGCCAGACTGATTTCCAGAGTGGTTGTACCAGCTTGCAATCCCACCAACAATGGAGGAATGTTGCTCTTTCTCCACATCCTCGCCAGCATCTACTATCACCTGGGTTTTTGATCTTAGCCATTCTGACTGGTGTGAGGTGGTATCTCAGGGTTGTTTTGGTTTGCATTTCCCTGATGACTAAGGATGCTGAGCATTTCTTAAGGTGCTTCTCGGCCATTCAAGTTTCCTCAGTTGAGAATTCTTTGTTTAACTCTGTACCCCATTTTTAATAGGGTTACTTGGTTGTCTGGAGTCTAATTTCTTGAGTTCTTTGTACATATTGGATATTAGCCCTCTATGGGATGTAGGACTGGTAATGATCTTTTCCCAATCTGTTGGTTGCTGTTTTGTCCTATTGACAGTGTCCTTTCCTTACAGAAGCTTTGCAATTTGATGAGGTCCCATTTGTCAATTCTTGGTCTTAAAGCATAAGCCATTGGTGTTCTGTTCAGGAACTTTTCCCCTGTGCCTAGGTATTTGAGGTTCTTCCCCACCTTCTCTTCTATTAGTTTCAGTGTATCTGGTTTTATGTGAAGGTCCTTTATCCACTTGGACTTGAGCTTTGTGCAAGGAGATAAGAATGGATTGATTTGCATTCGTCTACATGCTCACCTCTAGTTGAACTAGCACCATTTGTTGAAAATGCTGTCCTTTTCCCACTGGATGGTTTTACCTCCTTTGTCAAATATCAGGTGACAATAGGTTTGTGGGTTCATTTCTGGATCCTCAATTCTAGTCCATTGATCTTCCTGCCTGTCTCTGTACTAATACCATGCAGTTTTTAGCACTGTTGCTCTATAGTACAGTTTGAGGTCAAGGATGGTGATTCCCCCAGAAGTTCTTTTATTGTTGAGAATAGTTTTTGCTATCCTGGGTTTTTTGTTATTCCAAATGAATTTGCAAATTGCTCTTTCTATCTCTATGAAGATTTGATTTGGAATTTTGATGTCGATTGCATTGAATCTGTAGATTGCTTTTGGCAAGATGGCCACTTTTACTAAATTAATCCTGCCAATCCACGAGCATGGAAGATCTTTACATCTTCTGAGATCTTCTTTGATTTCTTTCTTCAGAGACTTGAAGTTCTTGTCTTACAGATCTTTCACTTGCTTGATTAGATTCACTCCAAGATATTTTATATTATTTGTGGCTATTGTAAAGGGTGTCATTTCCCTAATTTCTTTTTCAGCCTGTTTATTCTTTGAGTAGAGGAAGGCTACTGATTTGTTTGAATTGATTTTATATCCAGCCACTTTGCTGAAGTTGTTTATCAGGTTTAGGAGTTCTCTGGTGGAAGTCTTAGGGTCACTTAAGTATACCATCATATCATCTGCATATACAGAAAATTTGACTTCTTCCTTTCCTATTTGTATCCCTTTGACTTCCTTTTGTTGTCTAATTGCTCTGGCTAGGACTTCCAGTACTATATTGAATAGGTAGGGTGAGAGTGAGCAGCCTTGTCTAGTCCCTGATCCTAGTGGGATTGATTCAAGTTTCTCTCCATTTAGTTTGATGTTGGCTACTGGCTTGCTGTATATTGCTTTTACTATGTTTAGGTATGAGCCTTGAATTCCTGATCTTTCCAAGACTTTTAACATGAAGGGAAGCTGAATTTTGTCAAATGCGTTCTGAGCATCTAGTGAGATGATCATGTGGTTTTTTTCTTTGAGTTTGTTAATATAGTGGATTGCATTGATGGAATTCCCGAATATTGAACCATCCCTGCATTCCTGGGATAAAGCCTACTTGATCATGATGGATGATTGCTTTGATGTGTTTTTGTATTTGGTTTTCGAGAATTTTATTGAGTATTTTTGCATCAATATTTATGAGAGAGTTTGGTCTGAAGTTCTCTTTGTTGGGTCTTTGTGAGGTTTAGGTATGAGCGTAATTGTAGTTTCATAGAATGAATTGGGTAGTGTTTCTTCTGTTTCTATTCTGTGGAATAGTTTGAAGAGAATTGGTATTAGGTCTTCCTGGAAGGTCAGATAGAATTCTGCAGTAAAACCATCTGGTCTCGGACTTTTTTTGGTGGGGCGACTTCTAATGACTGCTTCTATTTCTTTAGGGGTTATGGGACTGTTTAGATGGTTTATCTGCTCTCATTAACTTTGGTACCTGGTATCTGTCTAGAAATTTGTCTATTTCATCCAGATTTTCCAAGTTTGTTGAGTATAGGCCTTTGTAGTAAGATCTGATGATTTTTTAAATTTACTCAGTTTCTGTTGTTATGTCTCCCTTTTCAGTTCTAATTTTATTGATTTGGATACTGTCTGCTGTCTGATTAGTCTGGCTAAGGGTTTATCTATTTTGTTGATTTTCTCAAAGAACCAGCTCCTGGTTTTGTTGATATTTTGTATAGTTCTTTTTCTTTATCCTTGGTTGATTTCAGCCCTGAGTTTGATTATTTCCTGCCATCTACTCCTCTTGGGTGTATTTGCTTCTTTTTGTTCTAAAGCTTTCAGGTGTGCTTTCAAATTGTTTGTGTATGCTCTCTCCAGTTTCTTTTTGTAGGCACTTAGAGCTATGACTTTTCCTCATAGTACTGCTTTCATGGAGTCCCACAAGTTTTGGTATGATGTGTCTTCATTTTCATTAACTTCTAAAAAGTCTTTAATTTCTTTACTTCTTCCTTGACCAAGTCATCATTGAGTAGAGCATTGTTCAGTTTCCATGTGTATGTGGGCTTTCCATTGTTTTTGTCATTATTAAATACCAGCCTTAGTCCATGGTGGTCTGATAGAGTGCAAGGGATTATTTCAGTCTTTTGTTGAGGTCTATTTTGTGACCAATTATATGGTCTATTTTGGAAAAGGTACCATGAGGTGCTGAGAAAAAGGTATATTTTTTTGTTTTAGGGTGAAATGTTCTATAGATATCTGTTAAATTAATTTGGTTCATAACTTGTTAGTTTCATTGTGTCTCTGTTTAGTTTCTGTTTCCATGATCTGTCCATTGCTGAGAGTGGGGTGTTGAAATCTCCCACTATTATTGTGTGAGGTGCAATGTATGCTTTGAAGTTTAGTAAAGTTTCTTTTATGTATGTGAGTGCCCTTGCATTTGGGGCATAGATGTTCAGAATTGAGAGTTCATCTTGGTAGATTTTTCCTTTGATGAATATAAAGTGTTCTTCCTTATCTTTTTTGATTACTTTTAGTTGAAAGTCCATTTTATTTGTTATTACAATTGCTACTCCAGCTTGTTCCTTGGGACCATTTGCTTAGAAGATTGTTTTCCATCCTTTTACTCTGAGGTAGTGTATGCCTTTTTCACAGAGGTGTGGTTCCTGTATGCAGCAAAATTCTGGGTCCTGTTTATGTATCCAGTCTGATAGTCTACATCTTTTTATTGGAGAATTGAGTCCATTGATATTAAGAAATATTAAGGAAAAATGATTGTTGCTTACTGTTATTTTTGTTATTAGAGGTAGAATTATGTTTGTGTAACTATCTTCTTTTAGGATTGTTGGAAGATTACTTCCTTGCTTTTCTAGTTTGTACTTTCCCTTTTTGTGTTGGAGTTTTCCATCAATTATCCTTTGAAGTGCTGGATTTGTGGAAAGATATTTTGTAAATTTGTCTTTGTCGTGGAATATCTTTGTTTCTCCTTCAATAGTGATTGAGAGTTTTGCTGGGTATAGTAATCTGGACTGGCATTTGTGTTCTCTTAGGGTCTGTATGATATCAGTTTAGGATCTTCTGGCTTTCATAGTCTCTGGTAAGAAGTCTGGTGTAATTCTTATAGGTTTGCCTTTATATGTTACTTTACCTTTTCCCCTTACTGCTTTTAGTATTATTTTCTTTGTTTTGTACATTTGATGTTTTAATTATTATGTGATGGGAGGTATTTCTTTTCTAGTCTAGTCTATTTGGAGTCCTGTAGGCTTCTTATAAGTTCATTGGCATCTCTTTCTTTACGTTAGGGAAATTTTCCTGTATAATTTTGTTGAAGATATTTATTGCCCCTTTAAGTTGGAAATCTTTACCCTCATCTATACCTATTATCCTTAGGTTTGGCCTTCTCATTGTGTCCTGGATTTCCTGGATGTTTTGGGTTAGGAGCTTTTTGTATTTTGCATTTTCTTTGACCATTGTGTCAATGTTTTCCATGGTATCTTCTGTACATGAGATTCTCTCTTGTATTCTGTTGGTGATGCTTGTGTGTATGACTCCTGATCTCTTTCCTAGGTTTTCTATCTCCAGGGTAGTCTTCCTTTGAGATTTCTTCATTGTTTCTACTTCTCATTTTTAGATCCTGGATGGTTTTATTTAATTCCTTCACCTGTTTGGTTGTGTTTTCTTGCAAATCCTTATGGGATTTTTTGTGTTTCCTCTTTGTGTTCTCCTCAAATTCTTTGAGAGTGTTATTTATGCCCTTTCTCAAGTCGTCTATCATCATCATGAGAAGTGCTTTTAATTCTGAATCTTCCTTTTCCGGTGTCATGGGATGTTCAGGACTTGCTATTCTGGGAGAACTGGGTTCTGATAATGCCAAGTTGCTTTGGTTTCTGTTGCTTATGTTCTTGCTCTTGCCTTTCATCATCTGGTTAACTCTAGTGCTACCTGCACTCAGTGTCTCTAACTGGAGCCTGCCTTTTCAGTTATCTTATGTCAGAACTCCTCAGGGTCCACATGTCTCTGTGATCTTGTGATCCTGAGCTCCAGCTGCTCTGAGTACAGTGTCTCCTCTAGGATGTCTCAGGATATGGTGTCTCCATGGTAGCAGACTAGCTAGGTATCTGCTGCTCTGGGTGCAGTGTCTCCTCTAGTATGTCTCAGGATGAGGTGTCTTTACGGGAGCAGACCAGCTAGGTGTCTGCTGTTCTGAGTCTAGTGGCTCCTCTAGGATGTCTCAGATATGGTGTCCACTGCTCTGAGTGCAGTAGCTCCTCTAGGATGTCCTAGGATATGGTGCCCACTGCTGTGAGATCAGTGACTCCTCTAGGATGTCTTGGGATATGGTATCTTCACAAGAGCAGACCATATAGGTGTCTGCCCCAGCCACAATACCCAGGCGAGGGGCAAAAGTGGAGTGGTATTCCACAGGGGCAGTGTTTGGGTGCCTGGTGGGTCCTGAGCGCCCCCTGCTCCCAGTTGTAGCTCTGGGTCATAGGGTAGTGGGCAATTGTTCTTAACCGCTGTTCTGAGTTCAGTTGTTTTTCTAAGATGTCTTGGGATAAGGTGTCTTCACGGGAGCAGACTAGCTAGGTGTCTGCCCCAGCCACAATACCCAGGTGAGGGGCAAAAGTGGAGTGGTATTCCACAGGGGCGGGGTTTGGGTGCCTGGTGGGTCCTGAGTGCCCCCTGCTCCCAGTTGTAGTTCTGGGGCGTAGGGCAGTGGGCAACTGTTCTTACCCACTGCTCTGAGTTCAGTGACTCCTCTAGGATTTCTTGGGATATGGTATTCTCACAGGAGCAGGAGGGGGTGACTTTAGAGCAGTGTTTCTCGCACTTCCTTATGACTCTTTAATATAGTTCCTCATGCTATGATCACCAACCATAAATTTGTTTTCACTGCTACTTCATAAATTTAATTTTGCTACTGTTATGAGTTGTAATGTAAAATTTTGATATCCAAATGGTCTTATGTGACCCTGTAAAATGGTTGTTTGACCCCTAAAGGGGTTATGACACACAGCTTGAGAACTACCGCTCTAAGGTAGACCCTCTTCTCTAGAGGTTGTACATATGAGCTTCAGTTTATTCTTTTATAATTTACAGAAAATGAACAGATATTCTCTTACATTTATTTAAAATAGAAAGCATAGTATAAACTTTATTCAACATAAATTTTAATTGGCAACAACACAGATACTGTAATGGTACTATTATGTGCATTTCTTAAAAATACTTTTTAGAATTTCAACCTGAAAAGCATGTTAGTAAATTTGCTTCAAGACTTAGTATAGCATGTTTATGTTTTTCCATATCTTCCTGTATTGGAATATATCTTGGCTTTCTATAAAGAGACAGGAATATGTCTTTTTGTTGTTTATGCTTCTTTTATGTGCAATTGTGAATGAACTGCACTAAGTAACTAACTATTAATTTTGTGTCTAATTCACGAAGATAAAAACCAGTATAAAGAATTACTAAACTTCTTTGTTTATCTGATTTTGGTGTGGTAAAATATAGAAAACATTGTTTCTACAGAAGAATGTAAAGTATTTCTCTCACTTAGATATTGGCTACATTGATTTTTGTTTTAAAAATTTTTGATATAGTAGTTTAAATAGTCCAATCAGTAACCATTCATGAAGTAAAATTTGGTCTCTTAAAGTGATTCTAGGAAATTTACGCATAAACTATTCTTAGAGTTCTTGTTGACTAACATATTTGTTATGGGCTGCACTTGACTATAGACATTTTACAAATGTTATTGAAGATTGAAAATGAATGCAGTAGTATCTCTGAGAACACAAGGATTAATTTTAATATCAAATAAAATGACAGTAAAATGAAATGGAAATGGTATATAACCTTAGCTCTTCTTAAAGTGACATGAGAATAAGTTTCTCAAACATAGTATAATTAAAAGTTATAATAACTATTCTTGATGTCTTTGAATTTAAATTATCTTAAATTAAGTAACAGATTTAAATTGCATTTATAATTATATGGCAGTTTATACTTTTTAAACAAAAAGCGTTTACCAAAAATTATCCCAAGTTTAGGGAACCTAATTTAAATTGAAAAACTTTAAATAACCTTTAGTTAATGATTTTTATTTACACTTGTTAGTAGGAACTTAAATCCAAAAATAATAACCTATATATCTTTACATATAAATGTCAATCTAATCAAAAGATGACTGAAAATTAATGACTTTATTTACAAAAAGGTCGTAGAATTTTAGATCTATTTTTTTTTTGTTAAAAGATTTCATATAAATTATAAGAATGGCTTAATTGTAAAATTCATAATGATAATTTAAATTTAGAATATTTAATTTATTATAATTTCAGTTCAGATATATAATTATGACTAGTTATGATTTTAAGTATATAGAATTTGAAATAAGTCACATAACCTTTTAAGATAATTTTTATAATTAGGTGAGAACAAGGCATGAACTATTTCTACTTGATTTTCTTGCTAATATTTACAGCTTAACACTAGTGTTAGTTCTTAATTGATAGGAAAGATGATGATAAAGTAGTTAGCAAGTATTCTTCTCTAGAATAATATTTAGTGAATTTTAAGAATTAATCACTGAAAAATAAAATACTACTTCAAAAGTTTTAGAAGAACCTAGCCTGGTGGTTCTGGCCTGAAATCCCAGCTTCTTGGCTGGTGGAAGAAAGAGGATCAAAAGTTCAAAGATATCCTTACCAATTAAATACTGCCCCACACACCCTAAAAGGAAAAAAGAAAAAAAGAAAAGAAAAGAAAAGAAAAGAAAAGAAAAGAAAAGAAAAGAAAAGCAAAGCAGGCTGGGAATGTAGCTCAGTGGTACAGCCTTGTCCAGCATGTGCAAGTTCCAGGACTTGTTCTCTGGTACCACATTAATGTGTGAGGGTGGACATGTGTGTCTGTGTCTGTGTTTGTATCTCTGTCTGTGTCTATAAAGGCACTCTTAATTCATTGATTTGTTTAGTTTTATAGGGAAAAATTGCTGACTAACTGTAAAACTTTCATATGTTTTCTTTCAAATATAAAATGTAGGCTATTTTGAAAAAAAAGAATAGTATTCTGATTTAAGCAGTTGACTGTTAGGTTAACTCTTTAGAGACATGCAAAACAGGCTCCATTCTTCTCAGGTGTGAATTATAAAGGGCTATTTTGGAGTGGGAAAAGAATTGATATGAACATCATTACAAGGCAATATATTTCACATGGATGAAAAATGATGAAGATGCTAATTTCCAGAGCAGTGGCTGATACAGCACCACCTGCTACAGATGTTTTGGAGTAAGTGTGATCCTGATTCATGATTTTCGTATTTAGATATTGTAGTTTCAGTTATGAAAATCTCTACAGTAATGGTCACATCCTCATTGACATTGACAGATTTAGAGGTAAGCCTTTTGGGGTGGTGAAAATAAAAACGTAATACCCTTATGATTTACTTTTACTATTTAAAATATATTTTAAAGTACATTAAGTTTTATTTTGTGTTGTTCAAAATTTTGTTTACTTATGAAAGTTTTATTTAAACTTTCATATTTAAAATGAAAAAAGTCACAATTTGGGGAACATTTTTTTTGTACATGAATGTGCCCATGTAAGTGCATGTGCTTTATGCTTTAAAGCTTGCTTTAAGTGAAAAAAAACAACCAACCAAACAAACAAAAAAGCAAACATCTTCGAGGGAACTGGGATACAAACCGTATTAATGATAATAATAAAATTTGAAAAGTCACCATTAGTTTGTATTTGTCTTAGAATGGGTTGGTCTTTAAGCTTGGTATGAGCTGTCAAAGTTTGAAATGGTAAGGCCAAATAGTCTCCTACCCTGAACATTATTAATATCTAGTTCAAGTAGCTTATTTTCTTTTAACTTCACCATAAACTTCCAACTTAAATTCAGTTTTAAACTGCTAAATTGTTTGCTGTTTTCTCAGGCATTATATCAGTACAGAACAGGCATAAATAGTTTGGAGAAGAATTCTTTAATTTGAGAATCCTACTACTGATTTTCTCTGATGGTTTAAATCTCTCTCTCTCTCTCTCTCACTCTCTCTCTCTCTTATATGTATGTGGGGTGCACATGGATGTATTTATGCGTGTCTACATCTGGTGTCCTCCTGAGTGTCTCCGTCTCTCTCTCTCTCTCTCTCTCTCTCTCTCTCTCTCTCTCGTATGTGGTGTGCACATGATGTATTTATGCATGTCTACATCTGGTGTCCTGAGTCTGTCTGTCTCTCTCTCTCTCTCTCTCTCTCTCTCTCTCTCTCTCTCTCTCTCTCTCTCTCATATGTATGTGGGGTGCACATGATGTGTTTATGCATGTCTGCATCTGGTGTCCTCCTGAGTCCTGGTCTATTTTTGAGACAGTATCTCTCAGTGAACTTGGATCTGACTGATTCAGCCAAATTTGCTGCACAGTGAGGCCCAGAGAGCTTCAGGTCTGTGCCTCCTCAGTGCTGGGATCGTAGGTACGCACTGTTGTGCCTCCTCAGTGCTGGGATCGTAGGTACGCACTGTTGTGTGCCT
>JANHMN010000017.1:53076195-53143299 GCA_030674055.1 Rhabdomys pumilio
ACACACACACACACACACACACACACACACACACACACACACACACACACACACTGGCCCTCTTCCAACAAAAGATTCAAGAATGCAATACACCAGGCTAGATATCTCATCTGGTCTTCAGTATATTGCCAGAGTTCTGAAGAAGTAAGCTCTAATGCCAGTGAAGAAATGGTTAAGCAGACAAAGACAGCAAGCTTCCTTCTTCCATGTCCTTTATATATGCTGTCAGCAGAAGGTGGGGTCCAGAGTAGGAGGATCTTCCCACCTCAAAAGGTCTGGATTAAAAGTGGGTCTTCCCAGTTCAAATGATTTTATTAATTATATTCAAGTTGACAAGCAAGAATAGCCATCACAGGTACTTTTAAGACTTTTTTTTATTATTATTTTTAATTCTGTGTGGTAGTATGTTCCTATTGAATGCACGTGCCTCAAAAGGCTAGGTCATTGGATTAATTACCCAGGAGCTGGAGTTGTATAGGAAGTTTTGAGATTCCTGTTTTTTTTTTTTTTTTTTTTTTCTGAGCTGAACTCTCATTGTCCTGAAAAGTTGTGTCCCCACTTAAGCACTGAACCATTTTTCCAGCCCCTTCAAGTAATTTTAATAATAGTAAATAATGTTTCAGGAAACATTCGATATCTTTAAGGCAAACTATAAAACATTAAAGGTTGTATATTGTATGGCAGAACATTTTTGTATTTTTGAAAAAATTTGATAGCTGAAAAATTAAAACTATTTTTATAACTACTTTACTGTTTAGTATTGTTTCAAAAAGTGTTTATAACTTCAGAGTTAACTCATTAAAGAACAAAAACTAATAAAATCCTGAAAGTTTATGGACAAATCAGGACTATTTCAAGAATTCTGTATTTTATGGAACATATGAGAAACTATATACATGTTCAATGAAGACTAATTTATGTCTCACTTATAGTTTGAACCCTATGGTATGCTAGTTAGAGTGTGACTAAATTTTGATTGTAACAGTTAAAATGATCTTATTGTATTTTTTTCAAGATTTTGAGGTTTTAAATTTAAGTATTCTTAAATTTAAATGTCAGCCAGTTACTTTATCATGTTTTGTCTTCATATCTGAAATCATGTGAATTGTTACAGCTTATATGTCAGATCCAGTGGAGAAAACTTAATGCCGAGGCGACTGAATTTCTAGAACTTGACATAGTTTGTGACTAATGTGATTTACTTCCATTATTTTATGTACTCATAAAATATGGCTGTGAACGAAATGCTGTCTGTATTAACTAAGGCTGTGCTTGCTTTTGTCCCACCGCAGAAAATTTCTAATGACGTGGTGAAGATAGGAAACTGTCAGAAAGGCTGAAGTACTGTCATACTGTAAGTATATTTTTGAGAAGAAGTTTAAGAATATTTCATGTTAATTTGTTTTGGGGAAAATACATTAAAAATATATGCAAAATATAGAGTTGGACATTATAATCATCTTAATAATTTATAAGAACTAATTCTGTGTTGCATTTAAAAATTGAAAATGTGTTTTTATGTATTAAGATGAGGAGTTTTCCAATACCATTAACAAATATTTCTAATTCTAACAAGGATTGATCTATTCTGTATACATTTGCTTATTTAAAACTATCAGAATTCAGAAAATCATTGTAGTTTTATAGGTTGTGATTTGTTTGGGTGGCTTATTGTTTAGGTTATTTTGCAGAATTATTTATTTGCTGATTTATTTATGTATTTCATTATTTATTTATTTGATTATTTAGTAAATTATTTATCTGATGAATTATTAATATATCTTCATGACATGCTTTAAATTATTTATAACTTAATTTTGAGTTTATTGCTTTTAGACGCTGCATTGTTACTGACTAGTTTTGATCTTTTTCTTTGTGGTTCTTGAAAATTAAAGTATTAGCTCTAAGGCAGAGAGTATATTCATTCCAATGCCATAGACTTCTTTTATTTTTAGTTTGTAGGTAATTTATGGCAGTGATAAGATTTTAGCTATGCTTTGGTGTTCAGCCTTAAAGTTACCCTTTTAGGGTTACTCGAATGTGATAAAGTGTCAGAGTATTTGGTATGTAGTCACTGTGAGTTGTTTGCTGATTAATGATACAGTATTTCATGTGTAAACAAAAATGGAACTTGTTAACCTGATTCCATATTCTTTTATGTCTCTCTAAAGGCAGGTCTGCATATTGTTTTAGAATAAATGGTGGGGTTATTTGATTTTAGTGGCAAGTCTGTTTTACCACTGGAGTGCTTTTAGGGAAGTTTACAGAATTGAATTGCAACTTAGATTTGGATCCTTCTTTTGTTTAAAGTCTATTATGTGGGCATTTGGAAAGCAGCAGGGCTTTTCTTGAGTAACTTATGAATAGTCACCTGAACAAAGGCCGGTGGTCTTCATTTCCCATTCTTACACTGAACGACTATGTGCTTTACAGTTTTAACACTTGAAAGAATAGCTACACTGTATATCTCAAGTTGAGATGCTATGACTTCCATAGAGAAATTCTGTTACAGAACTGTCAATTATGTACCTACATCCAAATTTCCTATTTTGAAGTATTGACTATATTAATATTTAAAATGTTTCAGTAATATCTTCTTATTCTTGTCTTGAAAAATGTTCTACAGTGATTTATATGACATGGATTAGAAATGTGTATATTATATTTATCTGTGATTTTTATATTCTAGAGATAAAGAACTTGATACACTGTTAGATATAAAATTCTATTTTGAAATGTTCTTTAGTATATTTATGTGGTCCTTAGAAGAAAAACAGTTGCTTTCTCTATCACTAAATAAAGTACATATTAGTAGTCATGGTAGTCTACTGAGGGTACACTATTATTCACACCTATTGATGGAATACTTACTGAATTATACAAGTGGGCATTCCTTTGATGTTACACATGTATGTACCATTACTCAAGCACAGGCATCTGGGAATTTCTTATGACAGTAAGATGATTTTGAGAGCTTGTGTTTGAAAAGAGATTAGTATAGCCTATTATAGGTAGTATTACTCAGTTATTACATATGCTGTACAGTGTTTACATATTTTACTTGGATTTCTTGACTTTCCCAATGAGGTAACCATTGTGATTGTAATCTTTTATTTTGAGGATGAGGAAATAGTGAGTTGGAGATGTTAAGTAACTTGCTCATTGTCATATAGCTGAAAGTAAGTGGAAGGCACTGGGATTACGAATCATTTAGTTTGATCAAGAGGCTTTTCTACTGGGTTACAGTTTTATATTTGTAGATAGTATAATATACTATTTAACCAGAGATTTCTCTACAGTCTATAGGATTATTTGCTTACTAGTCTCTTACAGGTTTAGCTAGCTTAGTATATTCAGTCTGTGTTAGACTTACCTTTCTTGAGTAGCGGACAAATGCTTGAACCACTTGGAATTTTCCAAGTGGAATTTTGCAATCCGTGTAGTTAAACAAAGCTGCATTCTTGTATCTCTGAGACCTTGTGTATTCACCTGTTAGATAATCAGTTCTAAGATCAGATCTTTGACAGTTAAACTCAAGGCCATTCCCAAGGCTCTGTTTGTTCAAGTATGATTTGTTCATAGGAACAATACTTTTAGGACTAGACACATAATTTTAAAAGAATATCTTATGCTTAGGTTTCACATACATGACCACATACTATTAAATCAAACCTTAATATAGTGCTTAATACACAGACATTTTAACATGTTTATAAACAGGACAGAGTAATCATTTTAGCTTCTAATACATCTACTTATATTTGAGACAGGGTCCCATTTTGTAGCCTAGGCTATCCTGGAACTTGTTAATGCTTTTTTCTCCACTTCTGAAGTGCTGAGATCAAAGATATACACCACCATGCCTATTCCAATATGGCTTTTTAAGCTATTGTAATTATCTAAAAGACTCATGGCCATCTCAGATAGTAAGATAAGGTGTCAGTTTGTATGAGGCTGATGGGAAAATTTCGCTCCAACTTTTATTTGCTACTTGAAAACAAGGAACTCTCTTTCCTGGATCTTAAATATTTATTCAAATACTGTTGTATCATGAAATCATCCGTAGTTGCATTAGTGATATGAAATACTACCATTGCTATGATGACAATAATTGTCTCCTTGTGGTAGGACAGTTTTGAAACTGTTACTTGTCAAGATTGAAGGTTATATAGTTGAACTTTCCTGGATTCTTTTAATGTCTGTCAAGCAGGACTTTCACTTGACATGCAATCTTATTAAACTTATTTTCTGGTATGGATAAAACTAAATTTTATTATGAGCCCGATTTTAAACTTATTTTCTTATATAAATAAAACCAATTTTTATTACAGGTAATAAATACTGGTAGCTGATCTGTTGTCTGTTAAGCAGGACTTTCACTTGATCTGCAATATGATTAAGCTTGTTTATAAAAGTATCTTATTCTCCTGATATAATTGTTATCTCAAAGGCTTACTGCTGAGTATGCTCACCCTCTCTAGTTCTTTCTGAGCTCTGGATGGCTGGTTTAACTCAGCTGTTCTGGCTCAAACCCCTCTCCAAGCTGACTGATTTGGCTTCTCTCAGCTTTTTACTGAATTGCTCTACTCATCCTCAAACTAACTCTGGTAATCTGTTCTAATAGTCTAGCTTCTTTTTATTCTTTGGTTGCAACAGCCTCTGCTGACCTGCACTGAACTGCATGAATTCATGAACAAACTCAGCTATACTGTACTGAATTCAGTGCGCTGATTCCCAATGACTCAGCTCCCTACTAACCAAATCTCTCTTCCCGCTCTGCTCTGCTCTTAATAGCTTCTCTTTTCTGTGCTGTTCTCCTGAGAGTTGGGCAAGTTTTATCTCTGACTCATTCTGTTAATTTTTTGTCTGATTCATCACTTTGTCTGCCCTTCATTTTCAAGCATGGCTGCTTCATTTTACAAACTAATTTTACCTTAAAGGTTTATTCTAAGGGTACATTCCAGCCAGTTCACACAGACCTAGACGGTCTTTGGATATGATCAGAGCAGCCATGTTGCTGGATTAAAGTTTCTCTACATTTGTTCTCTTGTGTAGATAAAACTAGTTTTTATTATGGACCACTATTTCTTTTGTTTGTTTTATACCAATCAACCAATGTGGGTTGGTGGCTATGTCTTTTGGGAAAGGTTGATACTATATTGGTCTTGGAAACTATTTACTTTTTCTTTTACTTGTTATATTATGCCTTATCTTATTAATATGAAGTGATGTAATACTTTATTATAGTCAAGTTTACATTTACTCTTTTTTAATTTTAAATTTTTTCATACAAAATATTTTGATCATATTCTTCCCCTTCCTCCTATTCTTCTCAGATCTTAGATCCCCACCTAACTTCATGTTCTATCTGTCAAAACAAAACAACCAAGAAAATGAAAGAAAACATAAAACAAAACCCACTTAATCATAATAGAAAAGCATACATAAAAATGTGGAATTAATTTTTTATTGGTCAGCTGCTCCTTGGCATGAGACCTGCCCTGACGTGTGGTTGATATATCCAGCGACACTCTATCGAGGAAACTCATTTTCCCTTTCTGACCTCATATTAATTACAAATAGCCTTTTGGTTAGAGGTGGGATTTTGTGCTGGAATTTGCCTTGTTTGAATCTTGCAGATCCTGTGTGTGCTGTCACAGCCTTTGAGCTCATGTGTGAATCAATCCTGCCTTGTCTGGAAGATGCTGTTTTATTGGCATCATCTACCACTTCTGGCTTTTACACTATTTCTGCCTTCTCTTTCACATAGATCCCTGAGCCTTGATGGGATCCCAAAAGCCATCCCAATTAGGGCTGAGTACTTAAGATTTATTTTCAAGGTGATAGTACATAAAAGGGTATTATTGGGAACAGAAGACAAGCAGCCAAAGTGGACCAAAATAAAGTGGACAGTTGTATATTTTTTCTTTAGTGAAATATTGCCATACTTTTGTGTTCTTTTTACCTAGTAAGTATGATAATTGATTGTATATTTTACATTGTACTGAAAACTAATCCTGTTTGTTTAAACCATCAGAATTTACAATTTTGTTGAATGATCCAATGATCATATTATTTTTTCTTTAACAGCTGTGCTATGTGTCACATATGTTGATAAAGTTGGCAGTTTTGCCAAAACATTTTTCAATACTATTTTCTGAGTAAAGTGTTGTGTGAGAAAATTGAAATCTCTGAAGTGAAGCTTAAATTTTCTCCTCTTCTCCTCCCCAACCTAGGTAGTCTGTTTTTTTTTTTTTCTTTTCTTGAGACAACTTACATCATTAAGCTCCAGTTAGAATCTAAAAATCTTAATTTCTAGCTTTTGTTTAGATTATAGATGACTTGGTATTTTTAACTAGGTAACTGAAGAGATATGCTTGTAGATTAAAAACATAGAACAATTCTTTATCAATAATTCTTAGTCATTCCTGTGTATGATATCACATGGATTTCTTTAGAAAGGTTTATTTATACCTAGTATCAAGTGAAAGAGGTGCTAGCAAAACTCTCCCTCAGTTTTGTCACATAATGGAACATTGCATGAAATAATAGTGTCTTTCTGAATATGTTAATGTGGCTTATGTTTTGGATCCTTTACAATTATGACATGTAAATGTATGACCAGAGAACTTGTTAAACAGAAAATTTCCTTAATATTCCATCCATTTTGTGGATAATATGTGATGAAGTAATTTGGGTCTCTGATGTTTTGTTTGAAACAAAGTCAATACTGTGTTTCCCTGGCTGTCTTGAAACTCATTATGTAGAGCAGGCTGGCCTTGAACTCAGACTCCTTGCTTCTGCCTCTCTAGTGCTGGGATGCAAGGTGTCTACCATCATACTCAGCCTTCTGCACTGGTGCTTCAGGAGACCTAAGTGTTTCTTGTGTTGGAACTAAATTTTCTCCATGTAGCTGCAAGTTTGGTGTTACTGTTTATGTGAATTCTGGACTTCTTAAACAAAACTTTATTAAATTTATAGTTTGTAAAATTAAAAAAGGGGAGTGTTATGCTCTGGGATTTCTTAGGGCACTTATTACTGATGAGTCTTTAATAATAAAAAAATATAATGGTTCCCAAATGCAATTTTTAAGGTTACTGTATTAGTATTTATGTTGCACTTGGAAACAGTAAAACTAAACACTGTAGTAACCAAAAAGTCAGAAATAAAATTATGCAAGTTATATTACATTAGAGTATGCTTATAGATATGTTGTATAATATACTAGATCCAATGTTCCACTTTAAATTGACTGAAGTTGGAGTATTAATGAGATCAATTTATACTTCCACATCATGCTCTATCAGTGAAAGGAGTCAAGGCAGGAACTCAGACAAGGCAAGAACCTAGAGCTGATGCAGATTCCAAGGAGGGGTGCTGAACACTGGCTTGCTTCCCATGGTTTGCTCAGCCTGCTTTCTCCAGCATGCAGGACCTGGGTCAGCTGGGCTCACCTACATCAGTCATCAGTCTAGAAATGTCTCACAAGCTTCATCACAGGCCTTTTCTCAGTTGAGGTTACCCTCTTCCCAAATGACTTTAGCTTGTATTTACATAAAGTCTGCCCGTACAGTCCTCATTCTTCTGTGGCATGCACATTACTGCACTGAGCTGTCTCCCTCTCCCCTTTGTAAACATCTGATTAGTGCAGTACCTTCTTCCTTCCTTCCTTCCTTCCTTCCTTCCTTCCTTCCTTCCTTCCTTCCTTTCTTCCTTCCTTTCTTCCTTCTTCCTTCTTCTTTCCTAGTTTCTCAGCATTCATTGTTAACATTGAGATTTTTTTTATTGGATTTTTTAAATTTACATTTCAAATGTTATCTCCTTTCTCGGTCTCCCCACCAGCTCCCAGAAACCCCCTATCCCATCCCCCTTCACCCTGCTTCTATGAGGGTGTTCTACCACCCACCCACTCACTCCTGCCTCCCCACCCTGGCATTCTCCTTCATTGGGGCATTGAGCCTTTGCAGGACAAAGGGCCTCTCCTCCCATTGATGCCTGACAAGGCCATCCTCTCCTACAAATGTGGCTGGAGCCATTCATCCCTCCATGTGTACTCCTTGGTTGGTAGTTTAGTCCCTGGGAGCTCTGGGGGTACTCTTTACACACATATATATACACACTGTCAGTTTTTACATTTAGGGTAACTTATCAATAATTTTGTGATAAGAGCTTCTGAAAAAATTGTATCTGATGTTTATATTTTTGATTTATTTAGTCTAGGGGAGACTAACCTGTGTGCTATTGGTTTGTTTAACAAACCAGTACAGATGCTTCTGTTACCTTCCAGGGTTCTTGTTCAGGTTCATCTTCTCTGCCAATTAAATAGTTAAAGGGCAGTAAAGGAATCTCAGCAAGAAGCAGCAGGTACTACGTTTTATTAAGGGAGAGGAACTGTACACTGTACACTTACACACATACAGGGCAAGGCCTTTAGAACAAGTCTCCCTGCAGAATGGAGATGACAAAGCCGCCTTTCTCCTGGAGGGCTGGGCTTTAAGTGTTTTGTGGCCTGGGATGAGACCTTGTCTCCTACATAAGAGTTGGTCAGTTTTGAGATGCTGATAGCCCCACAGCTTGTTGTAAACATGTCTGGGTCCAGGCTTAAACTTACCTGACTAGTGTGGGCCTGTCAGTCTTGGTAGAAAAAGCCCTCTAGACCTTCTTATCATTAACAGTTTAAAGAAACTGAAAGTATACATATTCACCTAAATCTCTGTGGCCCCTTTTCCTATTTGTCTGCCTGCTAGAAATTTGACTTCTAGTTCCTCTCTTGGTCTGTGTGTAAGTAAGACGTAAGTTTTCTTATTGTTAAGGTTAGGATTTTTGTTCTCAGGTAGTTATGCTCTAAGGTAACAACAGTGAAATCATTGAAAATGTATACTTTTTAAACATTTTTGAAAAAAATAATAGCATGTCAGCAAGATATTAAACTGTTACTGTTTTTAATTCTTTCACTGATAGGATTTCTTACAGAAATTAGAAGAAAAGATTAGATATATGCATAGGTTTTTGGCCTTTTCTATCAGTAGTTAAAGGAAGCTGAAAATGTTTATGCTATGTAATAAGCAGATGCTGCCATAACAGTGAAATACAGTGTGTGCCCAGGTGGCCTTTCTCTTCTCATCACACATGCTGACTACACTCATCAAGACTAGCAGCCTCACATAAAATGGGATTTAGGATGTGACTTTTGTTCTCCCTCTCCCCCTCCCTCTCCTTCTCCCTCATTCTTTTTCTCTTTCTTACTAATAAACACCGTTTAATACCCTTAAAAGATTTGGGGCGATTTTTTTGATTTTTACACTTATTTTCTCTTTCAAATTTCCTAGAATTTGTGATTTTCTTTCAAATGTGTTTAAAATACTAAGATACTTTCAAAAGATTCTTATCTTGTATATTGAGTTTAGTCTATTTGAGATTTTCTTATATGTGCTAGTTTTAATTTTGCTCTTTCTCTTTGAGGACAGTAAAGAATCTTTTAAAGTTGTGGTGCGAGTTCTAGCCTGCCCTAAGTTACAGTCAATGAGTTTAGTCTTCCTTTGGTCAGTGCATAGGAACCCACTGGCTTCTGTCTTCCTCCTGCTAAGTCCTATTTTTCCCATTTACTTCGTTTATTACATGAGCACCCCCAAACACCACTACATCTGCACTGTGTCACTTGGTAGACATTTGTATTTACATAGGAACAGATAATCCAATATTTGGAAAATATTACTATTGTGTGTTTTATTCCACTGAACCTAGCAGTTATAATTGTGGTTTGTATGCAAAGGAAATAATTAATGATTGGAAGCTAGGGAGTTGTTAAATTATTTATTCTGGCCCCGAGGAAGCTGAGAAGCTGAGTGATGACTGATGTTACTTGTGGTAGTGCTGGTTGTCACTCTGATTCTTTTACTTGGTTTTGTGCGACACTGTTGTACCTGCTAGCTGTCTGCACACCCTCCCCAGTGCTGCTGTGCCACAGCTTAGGTAGCCCAGGATCAAAGGCAAAGGCAAGCTTCAGGGAAGTTGATTTAGGCCTGAAAGGAAACTACCACTCTTTTTAAGTCAGGTTTTTTGTTTGTTTGTTTGTTTTGTTTTTGTTTGCTTTTTCATTGTCTTTATTGTTTGGTGAAAAGACAGAAAGTTGTTTGTTTTTTTTTTTTTTTGGTGGCCTTTATATACTTTATCCAGGAAAGACTATCTTTGAGTTAAATTAAATACTTGAAGAATTGAGCTTATTGTTCTCAGAGTAACTAAAAACCCCTTTAAAGGAGATGATTAGTATGCTAAAGATGAGATTCTCTTGTAACATCATCGATGACTTGTCCATGCAACACAGCTACTGCTTGATGAGGGCGTCCCCTGTTGTGGCTTTATGGCTGAGGTTTATAAGTAGTAGTCTGAAAAGTACATTTTTGTACTGATTCTGACTCAGCTGCTCAGAGACTGAAAACTGTTGGTAAGAAAGCACAAGTTTCCTGGTCGGTTTGAAGTGGTGAAGGGACAGCACTACTCTAAAACTCTGACATTAAATAATGATCAGCAGATAAAGTGCATGCTTTGTGACTAGAATGTGCTCTTCTGCTGCTAATAAGAATAAGCTTATTCTTATTCAAGTCCAGAACTTGAAGCTTGTTTCTGCCTATTACTAGTAACTTTTTTTTTTTTTTTGAGATTTCTAACTCTAGTTTAAGAATAAGGAATAGTTGAGGATTGTTATGACCATATACAAAGCAATAATATTGAAGTGGTCCTGTATTCAGCATGCTTTGACTTACTGACTTGCTTCTCTTCATCAAACATTTATTAAACTTGTGTGCCAGCATTCTGTGAACAGCCTTTTAAAGAGGGGAATGTGCCTTGTGCTGTTGAGAGCATCTATAAGAATTTATTTATTTTATACACCAACTCAGTATTGCCATCTACATTGTTACTCCCTGCTTTACACAGAGTGACAAGGCAACAGGGAGTAGGTTTTGAGGTTTCCTTGTGTTTTTACAGTCCTGAATCTGTAGAAGGGGGTGTTACATTAAATCTTACTGTAAGATGTTTATGAATTGTAGCCCAAGTAGTTAATAATAACTATCACGTATGGAACGTTTAATTTTGGGTGTGACACTGTGTACGTTGTTCTACTTCCTCCCTCCTCCCTCCTCTGCCTTTTTTTTTTTTTTTTTTTTTTTTAAATAAAAACATCAGTCTTGTAGTCCTGGCTGGCTGACCTGGAGCTCACTTTATAGACCAGGCTGTTCTTGAACTCTGCCTCAGGAGTACTGAGATTGAATGCATGCACCACCGTGACTTGTTATATTGTTTTATTTTTAAAATTTGAACAGTAAGTGATTATTATCCTTTTTTTTTTTTTTTTTTTTTTTGTCATGATGAAGAGATGAAGCTTAAATAGATCAAATGAATTCCCTGGGATTATGCAGTGTGATAATGGGGATGTGAGATTTCAGTCTGAGGTGTCTGACCATCACTTCCCTTTTTAGGGTTAATAAACCCTAGTGCAGGGGAACTGGGTATGCTACAGGAAGTGGAAAGATGGGTAACTGGAAAGCTTTGTGTATTTAGAATTGACAAATCTAAGGATTAAAAAAATTATTTGTTATTGTTTAAATGCATCTGTATTTTGTATGAGATACTTTTAGTTTTTAAAATATTGCAGTTTATTGAGGTAAATTGTTTGCCCACTGGAGGTAGCTTGCAGATGCTGATTTGAATCTTTGCATATTCCTGCTCTTAAGAGGTATTTTCAGGCTAATTGAAATATTTGTTATTTTTATAATCCTATAGATCATTTTACACCTCAGAAAATATTTAATTGAACTTGGAATTCAGGCTACAGCTAAGTAAATTGTAGTCTATAGCATGGATATTCATGTGGGAGATTAAGAGAAGTGTAACTTTTTAAATTGAAATGTCTATCAAGTTAGAGTATGTCAGTGTAATACTAGTTGGGTTTAGCATGAAGATCAAAGTTTCATGGAGTGGGAACTGTTTGGAATAAGAGTCAGTGATTGTTTATGGCTTTATTAATTTTTTGTTACTTAAAATTTATATGCTCCTGGAGAGAATTTTTGTGCTATTTCATAAATGTTGGTGTGGTAATGGTGAAGACTAACCAGTTGTCAGTGAGTTCTTTCCCATGGTTGGATGAAAGATCTGACCTAATAATCTTTTTTTTTATTTTTAATTTCAAAATAAATTTTGTAAATATATTTTCTAATCCTACCTTATAATAAAAGAATTTCTCTCAAATCTAGAAGTTTTTTTAAAAGTGCTTGCTAATTGTGAATTCTTGTATTTTTTTTACATATTTTACATATTATTTAATACATAAAGTAATAAAAATAGTGGTACTATTTCAGTTTGAAGTGTGAAGTTTCTAATATCTTTAAGAGAATTCAGTTGGTCAAAATTTGCCTTTAACAATTGATGGAAAAATCTTTATCTTCTAAGAACAGGGCTAGGATTTTAGCTTGGGAGGTAAAGCACATGCCTAGTATGTAAGAGGCTCTAGCACAACAAAAAGAAAAAAAACTACAGGAATGTTACATGCTGGCTATGGAAACACTGAAAAGTGAAAAATACATTTAAACAGCCTCAAAACCCTCTTCTTTGTTTTTTGTTTTTCTGTTTTTCTGTTGGATTTTCTTGAATTTTATACTTTTTTTGTGTTTACATTCATAGTTTAGGGATTTGCTTTTAGAAGATAATATTTGTTAGGCATATTCTTAACAAAGTTTGTCATCCAGTAACTGGGAGTAAATCCTTTTTCCTACAATGATAGTTTGTTTCTACTTGTCTATATCGTACTCTGAACTGCTGGAAGGCAAGCACTATCTTGCAATCAATCATATCTCTGTTTTTGTGACATCCCTTGAATGTTGTGTGAATAAATGAAAGTAGATCTGATATTCAGTATCTTCTGTATCTACTCTTGAATTCACAAAATGAAAGCATGTACATTAATGCCCTCTCCCTTTTGATTTAATGGGCTGTATATACAGGGCTTTTATAGTGCTCATATTGTTATTGTACTAAGGAATCTGACATTCTTCTAAGCCCTGAATTTGACCCAGTCTCCTACATCCTGTTTAACAATGATTCACTTGTTTCAAATGTTTCAAACAAATCTATTTAATTAGTGTCTATGTGCAATATTTAAATTTTAAAGCACTACAGAAAGAAATAGTGTATTAAAAGATGTTTTATAATTAACTGGGGCCTGGATAATCTTGTGTAGAAAAATGTTAGAAATGATGGAATCAGTATGTTAGTCTGTAGATAGGTAATTTGGATGCTAGAATAGATGTATTTCTAGAAATTATTTTCTTAAATACTCTTTGTTAGTAAGAAACTGAGGATTTGCAAGAGAAGTACTTGGGTAAAGGTCAGAAGGCATCAGTGCGCCAACTGCTAATAATTGATATGATGTATTAAGTATGCCTATGAACATATGGAAGGGCATGAACAGGGCGTGCCTGCATCCATACTTAGGGCAGGCAGTACAAAGTCAAACATTGTGATCACTCATAGTAGAGAACAGAGACCTTTTACATTTCTTAAATAATTTATACTTTGAAGAGGATTTAATCATAAATGCTTTAGTAACATGGCAATATAGAGAGAAAGATGAAATGGGTTATACTTCGTTGTGTTTCTGGAAACCCTTTGACTTTATAACTGAAAGGTATCTTGGGATAAGCTTTATGGAAACTTATCAAGTTGGAAGAAGATTTCAGCTGGAGTATCTGAAGGGTCACTTAAAAAACCCTACTCTATTATGATAAAATGTGTCCAGGCTTTAAAGAAAAGATCTTGGAGTTTGCAGATGATCCTAAAATTGGAGCTAGGGGAAATAATGAGGAACAATGCAATCAGATTCAAAAAGATTTGGATTGTTTAGGTGATTGGGCCAGCAGATGGCAAATGCAGTTCAGTGTAGACAAATGTAAAATAATTATCTTAGGAACAAAGAACCAATCATACAGCACACTGATCAGGAAAAAATTTGTGAGTTATTGTAGGAAAACCATTGAAACAGTTAACCCGGTGCACAGCTGCAGCAAAAAAAGGCAAGCAAGAAACCAAATTAGCAGATGGATAGAATATAAAGCAAGAGGCTATACTTACAATGTATTAAGAAACTTGCTAGACCCCATCCAAATTAAGTGAGTTTAGTATTGGTTGAGAGAACTAGTTTAGGAAAAGCAAATTTTTGCCTAGAAAATTTACCTAATCAAATCTGATACATAAAGTTAGAGAATATAATTTTGTTTTACAAACTTTAAATTCATACACTTTCATAGATAGAAGTATGACATTGAATCAGGTTTGTCTACTGTCCAGAGTAGGTCCTAGTATGGTTTCCACTTTTAAGGGTTTCACCAGCTCTCTTAGGGAGCCTGGACATGAGACTTGCTTGCTGTTACTGAGTTGCAACTTCTGGGCTAAGCTCTTGATGTAAATTTTATTCTAACTTGCCATCCTTGCTTGCTGAAAGTATACCTGTCCAACTTTGTCCTGGTGGTTTTGAGGTGTTTAATGTCCACCTATTTAGTAAATAAGTCGTTTTATGTTTTGGTGGTAGGGTTCTGATATTTTGGATTTGGTCGTTGTACTTTTTTTTTTTTTTTTTTTTTTAAAGATTTTAAGTTTATGAGTACACTGTCAGTGTCTTCAGACATACCAGAAGAGGGCCTCTCATCCTATTACAGATGGTTATGAGCCACCGTATGGTTGCTGGGAATTGAACTCAGGACCTCTGGAAGAGCAGTCAGTGCTCTTAACCGCTGAGCCATCTCTCCAGCCCCAATAAAAATTCTTTTTATAAGTAACCTTTTGGATAAGAAGAAAACTAACCACTTTCCCCCACCCTATGCCGAAAAGAATTGTAAACTTTGACTTCATCTGCACAGTTAAGTAGTATCCCTGTTAAAATGTGCTGTTCCATCCCAGCATGTCTGCTAGAAGAACATCTGTGTTCCTTTATACGTCTGTACTTGTTTTACTTGTTTAGAGACAGAGTCTTGCTCTGTTAGTACAGGCTAGCTTCAAACATGTGGCCATCTTCCCTCAGCCTCCATTACTATTGATGAACATAATTCTTTCTTTGCATCTAAATAAAAAAAAAAAGAATTTGGGGAAATATTTCTACAGTTGTAGCGTATGGCATTAAATTTGGTGACTTGTAGACCCAGTTCTTCTTTAACTTTTTTAACTGACTTGGGATGATTAGCCTGTGAGTTAAGGGACTATAGCAAATTCATGACTTTGAGTTTATTGTTAGGGTGTTTTCTATATTTTATTTAGAAATAGCTGAGAGGAGCTAACAGACAACAGTCCAGGTTACCTTACATGGATAGTTGGATTTCAAAACCTCAGAAATCCATAGAATTGATGTTACAAATATTTCTATATTAATGTTCATTTTGATTAGAGACCTGTCTGCTCCTGACAGCTTCCTGTCTTGGATTCTAAGAAGAAATTGAGCATCCTTGGAGTTACTCCAGTTGTGGTGAGACAGCCACCAGGCAAGAATTGCCTCTCTACATCTACAGACAAATTACTGTTCAGAAAAGGACACACTTGCAGAATAGTTGACTGATTATATCTGCCTAGACAGAGTAACCAGCCCTTAATAATTCTGCAGCACAAAAGTCTGTCAGATGAGTTTGGACCAGAAGGCTGAATATTTGATGCTCCAACGTTCGGTAGTATAGGGGTTGTCCAGGTGTTCAGCGGTCTCTATAAATTGGCTAAGTTTTAGAAGCTATGCTCAGTGCTTCCCATAAATTCAGTTAATTTAGTCATTCTGGATTTCTGACGGCGTTGAAGACCTATAGACTCATAGCCAATCCAGGCTATTTACCTTGAGAGAAAAGATCTGAGTGGAGGGTTCTCAGCTGACATTCTTTCTAAAGCCAAGAAAAAGCCAGGTTCAAAACTAAGTGTTCTAGTCAAGAGAGACGACAGAGGTTCTGGTTAGTCAACAAAAGGATGGGCTGGGTATTAAGACTATCTTGTACCTCACTGGTACAAATAGGAATAATTATGCTCTAATTGTATTCTGAGAGAAAAGCTTTATTTTAACAGGAAGGGTAATATGTAGGAGGAGCTAAGGGGAAAGGAGCACCGAGAGGAAAAGATGGAGTAAGGAGAGGAGAAGATGAAGTAGATGAGAAGCTAGGTAATGAGAGAGAAAAAGAGAGAGAAAGAGAGAGAGGGCATGGAGGCAGAAGTTCACGTGTCTCCACTAGTCAAAGATAGTTTACATAGCTAGGTTGGGTATTAGGTTACACTTCTGATTGAGCATTACCATACTTATAAAGCCCTTGATTAACATTTAAAAAATCGTATAAAAGCCAAATGGAAAAGGGTGGGGCATGGGATAGGGGTTTTCTGGGGAGGGGAAATGGGGAAAGGGATTGGTATCTGAAATGTAAATAAAATATTCAATAAAAAAACTTGGTGACTTGATTAATATGTGGAAATTTATCACATAAGCAAGACTTTAGTTTTTTTTATGTATTATGCCATGCTGACTAATTTTAAGTATTCCTAGGTTCAGCTTCTCAAAGTACAGTCAGTCGCATGCGAAGTAAGGGAGAATGAAGTGCAAAACTAAGAGTGTTGCTGTGTAGAGAAAAGCTGGCATAGAACGACAATTGAAGATGACTTTTAGAAATGACCTCTAAACATGTATTTTGTCAGTAAGGAACTGAAGGTCTGAGAGATCAGTACTTGTACCAAGAAAGCAATAGTGTACTGACTACACTGCTGCATGTATGCTTATGAGCAAATGAAATACCATATACATAGAAGCATGAAGCTTGCCTAGACATACTTTGGACAGTCATTGGACAACCTTTGAAATTTAAATGCTTAAAAGAGAAACACAACTCTACCATCAAACTGGTGTCCCTCAGTATACCATTTTACCCTGCCCTGAGACATACAATATATACTGCCAGCTATAGCATATATCCTGCCAGCTATAGCATGCCTTGCCTTTGGAAGTAGATATTCCTAAATTAAAATGTGACAGATCTTTAGTGCCTGCTTCCTATGAAGAAATGATGGACAGCATTAGGAGGAAGGTCTGTGTGACTGAATTATTTATAACATCTAACTATAGCTTTATGCTTTGATGAAGAGGATATTGCTGAAGTTAAATGTTTCTCTAAAATTTTGGTTGGTATGTGTCAGAGGGGGTAAAAACTTCACATAGGTTCAAGGGAATGTCGTCAGTTGTTTGGTTGATTATCCATTTCTTATGACCTTTTAATAAAAATATAAGAATATTTAGATAATTAACCATTTTAAGTATGTGAGATTAAGGATTGTTAAAGTTTTACATTCTAATCTTTAAATTGCTTGACTTTATAAAAGTGAATGGTGCTTTAATTATATATTTTTCTGCACTACATACACACATACACGAACAGTGTATAAGGAGAGAGGAGAGAGGGAGAAAGAGAAAGGGAGAGAGATTGAGGGAGGGAGTGGGGGGGAGATAGGAAAAATATATGAGACTTAAAGCTGAGATACTGAATAGATAATTAAGCATTCAAGTTTATATCTCCAGATTACTGAAAAAAGAAATCCTGCACATGTATAAGATAGCATGATAGTCCAATTAGCAGCAGAGTTTAATCTAATGATCTACCTTTGTTGTCTTCCTGAGTTCATTCTCTGTTTCTTGGCTGTGTGCAGGTTTCTCTGCAGTGGTAGGAGCTGCAGGTAGCCATTTTTGTTGACATGTGCAGGGGAATGGCATGGAGAGACTTCTCTAACTCCTGCTGGGCTGCAGCTCCTGCCTGTCTGTAGTGTGCATAGAAGAGAGGTGTGAGGTCTGTGGCTAATGCTACTCTGACAAGCAGTGGGAGAGTCAGGAGCTTGCTTCTTTTCCTTTCTACAGTATTTTGAATCATTTCATCGGTTCACTGGCTTAAGAGAGCTTGCCTTGACAGATTCTTCTACATCTACTGTGTCTTCTTGTCCTTCTTTCGGTTTGCTTTTTATTTTATTGCTTTTTTAAAGATGATAAAACTTTCTGAAAAACATAGATCTTTAAGCTTATTCTAAAAACACTACATTATTTATTAGTAAAGAAGGATTAATTCTCATAAAAGGTTATTTCATATAAAAATGGAACGTTAACATTTATTTTTCATTTAATAACATGGGCAGGAAATGAAAGTCCCTTTTAGTGATTATAGCATTTTGTTGTTGTATATAGAAAGATTTGTTTAAACAGTTCTTGCTGATTACTTTTCAATCACTAATGTATATAATTCTACATTTAAATTTTTTTGTTTTGTTTTTGTTTTTTGAAACAGGTTTTTATTATATAGCCATGACTGGTCTCAAACTTGTTAAATATACTACTCTGTCCTCCAATTCATGGAGATCTGTCTACCTCTACCTTCTTAGTGTTGGGATTAAAGACATGTGCCAGCATGACCAGTGTAAAATATTTTTAATAATAATAATAATATATACACACACACACACACACACACATGTATATGTCCCCTATTATTTTCATAGGTATATTTTAGAAATATAATTAAGGAATGAGAGGATAATTGTTCTGGTACTTTTTGCCTAAATTTATAAGTTGCTTTCCCAGCCCCAATTATGAGATCCCTGAATTTTCATATCAACAATGATCAATAGAGGATTTATTGCCATTAATATTTAACAAATATCTGTGATAATATTATAGGAGAAAAATAGCTCCTTCTTTCAAGGTTTATTTTGTGACAGTATTATTTCTGTTTATTTTATCATTTGTCTCTTAATATTATTTGTCTTATATCTTTTTCTCATTTTTATTTAAACACAAACATTTACATTAAGAAAAGCAGCTTTTTGTCCCCTGACAAGCTGCCAGTATGTTTTTTTAGTTTTATATTGATTTTTATTAAACTAATGAGGGATATTGTTTTGTTTTTTGTTTTATTTAGAGGAGTTAATTGCCACTTTTAATTATATACTCAAATATGTATTCTATGTAAAAATTTATGTCTCTAGTGTTTTGAATGTTTTAAAAAATATATGAAAATAAAATAATTGGTAACTTAAAAATACTAGATTGGGTACATATTTTCTATGTATCTGATTTTTAGACCTTAATGCGCATCAATTTAATCCCTGATACATAAGAAGGAACATTGGAACTCTTTTCAGTGAACTGTGACTTTCAATGTTAGGCTCTCTGTTTTTGAAATAACCTTGCATGATGCTGTTTGTTCATAAGATCCATGATCCCTAGCAATAAATAAAATATTGGGGCCTGTGAGATGGTCACGTGGTAAAATTGCTTACTTTACCAACCTGAGGTCAGTCCCCAGGATGCACAGTGGAAGGAAAGAACTGATTTTTGTAATTGTCCTCTGACCTCCACTCATATGCTGTTCACGCTTCATTCACGCAAAAACATAAAATAAATCCTTTTTTTTTTTTAAAAGCAAGTAAAATTTTATTCTCAATCTAGTACATACATACTCATCTACATATAAAGATGTAATTTGAATATTCCTTATCTTGAATCTTTGGGACCAGAAATATTTCACACTTCAGAATTCGTGGTCCTTGGAATAATTAATCCATAAGAGATTATTTAATGGTGGGAGTCAAGTTTAAATATGACATTTATTCATGTTCCATGTAGACCTAATGCATCTAACAAAAATTAGTCTGTCCAGTTGTTTTAGTCACCTACATTTTAATTGTAACCTCTCATATGAGGACTCAATATTTAGTTTTTAGAACATTTTGTGTTTAAGGTTTTAGGATTAGGTATATCCAACCCATATATATTTACAGAATATATATATATATATATATATATATATATATATATATATATATACACACACACACGAACAAACACACACTATGCACGTTCTACTTTTTGTGTGACATGCCTTTACTTATCATAAAATGTTAGATATTTTTTAAAAATGCTCTATGCAATTAACTGAATTGCCTTTATTATCTACCAAGGGGGTGTTACAGTTTAAGAAACATCAGTCTAGTAGATCTTTAATTGAACATCAGGTGCCTCCTGGGGCTGACCAGATAACTCATGCAAATATCTTTCTACTTTACTTAATCTAAAGGCAATCAGACTGAAGTGAAATGAGACAGCTTGTTAGACTGTTCCACACACAAGTGTTCACACACATGTTTCATACTCTAGGAATTCAAATTTCCACATTGGTCCTGTGGTCTCCTTTAGAAGTAAATCTCTCACAAAACAGAACAACAATAACAGAGACAAAAGCTCATCACTTTTTCAGATTGCTATAAAATGTTTTATATGAGCAATTCATGTTCTCTTCGGGTCATAGAGCTTTAGAAAGTATTGCCATAGGTTCTTGTCTTTGAGAACTTACCAGTGCATTTTGTGGTAATTTCTGGCTATTAACCTGCCTTACTAAGTTTTTGAAATTTGAATAATGATGCTTGAGATAAGACAGAAAAAGAAATGTTAGATTATTCTATATATCTGAGTTATTCTACATAAAGGCTATCAATGAACTTTGTTTCTTCTTTTTAAACTGAGTGGTGATGCAAAATTCTAATAACATGATGCTGAAAATCACATAGAGAAATTAGGTATGATTTTATATTTATTCCACTGAGAAAATATAGTAACATTTGAATACCCACTGAATGTTTGCATCTTAGTATGCATACGTGAAATTATTTTTATGATCTTAATTTCTTGTTTTAGAGATAGGACTCTCCAAAGAGATTTTGTAATATATGATCACTAGGCTCACTTTGGTGACTTGGGGTAATTGCTAATAGAACCACGGAGCCATTAGGCTCCAGATGGAACTTTAATCTGGCTTCTGATTGAACGAGTGTCTTTGCAGAGTCTCTAAGCATCTGTTTTGGAAATATATATGACATTATTCAAGATTTGTACAAATTAACTTACCCTTGGGTTATAGTTCAATTTTTCTTTATTTATTTAGAATTGTATTGTAAGTAGTTTTATATAACCAAGTAAAACTAGCCCAAATTCATTATTTGTTTATCTATTAAATGGTCACATACTGTGTGTGTGTGTGTGTGTGTGTGGTTTAACTCATAGTAGATATAAGAAAGCTAGCATTATACTTCTAAAGTCTGTAATTTGTTTATAAAATATGAAGAGTTGTTTCCTTCTTTCAAATAGCTTTTACCAAAGTACTTCCTGGCCTGACAAGGTGGCTCAGGGTCAATGCACTACTAAGTATGGTGACTTGATGTAGGTCTCCAGAACTCAATTGGTAAAGAGAGCTGACTCGTGCAAGTTTTCTTTTGACCACCACATTTGTCTGTATACAAATGCACATGGTAAACAAGTGCAAGAAGAATTTATAAACTGTGCTTCCTTTTGGACTGTTTTAAGTTAACTTAAAATTATGATTTCTTTTTTATGTAATAGAAATCTTTAGATAATCTGACTTGAAGATTATCAGGAGTGAAGTTTATTTCTTTCCTACTGTAAATTTCCCTGTAAGAGAGCCTTTAGGACTTAGTGTTTAAACACTAAGTAGGTTAGGCTGTACAAATCTGAAGTAGTGTCACATGTATTTCTAAAACAGACACAATAAGGTGCTGACTTGACTCATGTCTCTCTGTTTTAAGGTCAGTTTTTCAGTGCTTACAATGTGGCAACCTTCAGCAACTATAGCAACAAACGTTTTTAGTTCTAGCAGAGAAGTAACTTCTCTCACTGGAGACGGAGGCCATTTTATGCTGCTTAGTTTAATTAAATCTAAGTTTGTGAACCTGTAACAGGCAGGAGTGATATAGTCTTGCAGCATGTGATGCTTCAGAGGCACTTCCAGAGCCTGGGATGTTTGGACGCTTTCAGCTTCTGTGTGATGGAAGGATGGGCATGGAAACAGATGATAGTTTCACCCAGAGAATGATCTACAGTAACTATACTTTCATTTTTTGAATAAGTATATTAAGAATATATTAAGCAAGAGTAAAAGAACAAATTCAGACTGATGGCTTACAACATTCAGTAGAAATTGGGAAAACCCTGTGACGGCCGCCAGTTGTTGCACTTGAGAATCCCAGCAACACAAAACATGCCCTGGGTTAGGCTTCTAAGTAAAAGAAAAGGTAGATGGCAGGATATCTTCAAATCAGGCACTTAAAACGTCTAGCAGACAGACATAGACTGCTAAAACAGTTGAGCTTGAGTCTCAGTTGATAGTTCCTTCTGGAATAATTTTTTCTGGATCCGTGAGCTTCTGGCTTCTCATTTCTACCACAAGGACCCAACTTTCCCTCTGTGATGTAATAATTTTGAAGAACTGCCTTGTTGGCTGTGAATCTTTTGTCTTCTACTTTTCTTCACTGTTTTGTTTTTCCTTGTACCTTTAATATTCTTGTCCTATTTGTCCTGATGCTTCACTCTGTAAGATTTGTTTTGGACTTCTGGGCTGTTTATTAAGATTTCCTCTGAAGTTAATTCTTTTTTCTTATTATATACTTATTTATTTCTGAGACTTGTTATTACTAAAACTCTAAAATTCAGATTGTCTTTGAACTCTCATGCCTCAGCCTCACCAAATGGTAAACTGAGAGTGGTAATTACCAACTAACTTTACCTGTAGTAGATTTTTGAACTATTTGCGGGTGGAGTAGAGTTAGGGTCTTTATATGCATATAGAAAGTAGGAAATCAAGTATCCTAAATGTTTTTGTCCAGAATACTCAGTTGTTTTAAAACAATAAACTGCAATTCTAGAAAGCAGAAGCAAGAGGGTAGTGGGCTTGATTATTGCTGGTATAACAGCTTTAATTACATTAATTGTTAGCAATATTGCTTCTGCAATTGCTTTGACATAAGAAGCTAAGACAGCTACTTTTGTTAATCATTTAGAAAAAAATATTACTAATGTATTGAATATACAAGAGGATTTAGATAGGCATTTGGAACAACGGATTGATGCTCTTTCTCCTATTCAAATTATCGGAAGGAGGTTCAGAGTTTAAGAGTAAGGAGCCATCTCCAGTGTCATGAAAAATGCCATTGGATTCCTGTTAGTTCTAAAATTTACTGTGGTAGTCATTATAATTAGGAAAAAATTAAAGACACTTGCAGTGTACCCACTATCCTCTTGCTTCTGCTTAAAGCCTGACTCACTTCTCCCAGTACTTGTAAGCTTTTTTTCAGAATACCAAGGTTCTTTGATGCTTAGGGCAATAAGACAGAAGCTGGTTGATAGACCTCTGTAACAGACATGGCAAGTTTCAATACACTAACACAATTAGAAAGTGTACAATCAATGCAATTTACAATAAATACTGTAGAAGAAACAAAAGTAATTTTAACTTGATAATTAAAAGAGCCTTAACCTATAATGGCATAATTCTAACACCTTTTTGGATGTTTTAATTTTGCATAATGAGGTTATGAATTTAAAGAATGCTGCTCTGCTAAGCGTAGATGTGGCAGATAGTGCTGATAAAATTACCCATTGGTTAAGGTCAGTATTTCTATTTTGGTCAGGCTTCAAGAATAGCATATATAGTTTGATCATGCTAGCCCTTTTTGTCCTGTGAATACTTTTATTCCTGTCCATTGTGTTAAAGCTTGTGTTTAACAACATCAACATGTTGACAGCCAAAGTACATGACTTGAAACTGAAAATGGACCCCCAGACAGAGTTATTAAATTAACAGCCTGGCAAGCCAAGGATAGGTAAGATTCTGCACAGAGCCTTACCAACCTAAGACAGAAGTGCATTGCCTTTGATAATGCATCCTCTACGACAGATAAGGAAGGCATTCTTGTCAGAATGATGTAAGATAGACTTACTCTTGCTTATGAAAGTAGAAAGGGAAAAAGGTGGAGGTAGAGCTTTTGGGGCTTCTTGGTAAGAATCTAAGAATCTGACATTGGCTAAGGACAAGGAAGTGGGCTTCAGGCAGCAATCTGATATTTGGCTAGAACAAAGAAATAATTACAGGCAGGAATCTAAGTCTTAAGATAGAACAAAGTCAGATGTCTTAAGGCCTAGTTATCTATGAGCTTCAGCCTGTTCTCAAACTCCATCCCACTATTTCGATAGGGTATACAACCAGGCCACAGAGATTGGGTTTGAGACAGTAGTTTTTAGTGGTGGTAGTAGGGTACATTGTATGTAAGTGTTGAGAAATGGAATAATCCTATTCTGAGGAAATGTCCTTTTAAGAATACAGGAACATGCTTTGGCTCTTGATGCACAAGAGCTGTTTTAGTTTCCTAGGAGTGCACTATTCAAACACCATAGGCTGTGTGCCTCCTAAGTAGAGCTGTATTATTATATGGGATAGAGGTGACTCTGGCATCAGCGGGGTGGTGGTGTGTATCTTCTGGGAGAGGGTGTACTTGGTAAACCTTGATTTTCTAATTTAAATGTATGTGTTTTTAAAATTAGACTTACCTAACAGTTTGATGACATCAGGCTGAATATTAAGTAACATATTTATGTACAGTATTTAGATGCCAGTGGCTTAATTATAATTATGAAAATTGGAAAGTTTATCAGTTCATTTTGGTTTCATTTTGGAGACTGATTCTTTTAGCCAGAATATTTCTTTTGAAGAGAATAAGTTTGAGGAGAGTTGATAGAGTATGAAGGATAGACTTCCTAAGAATATATAGCAGAGTGCTGTGTTGAGACACAACATGATTTCTGATAATAATTTTTGAAATGACTTTTTAATGTTTTTATGATAATATAGCTATAGAGAAGAGGTTACAGAAATAAAATAAAATGTAAGTTATCTAGCAGAATTTTTAGTGTTATGTTTTAATTGTTCTGTAAAGCCTTCTTTCCCCATTTCAGTATTAAATAGCTATCTATAGGAATTATACTAGTATCTCTCTCTCTCTTTTTTTTAACTTTCCTTTGACTCTCCTTATTTTAAATTGAGTGCTTTTGGTGAAAATGTCCATATGAGTTTAAATTTTACTCAGCTTGAGTTCTAAAATTAATTATCCAGACCTTATTGAGGAAATTTCCCGTGTATCCCCAGATGGATGTTTTTAAGTAGTTGAAAGCTGTGAGTTAACTCTTGCTGTTAGAGCGCCTTCAACTAACTTGTTTCAACATTTTCCTAATGTGTGCTCAGGAAAGTAACTGAATTTTTTTGCTAGGCATTTTTTTTCTTATCTTTTTTTCCTTTATACCTTTATTTATTTATTTATTTATTTATTTATTTATTTATATATAACAACTTCAGAGTCACTGAATTAATGTCTATTCACGTTCCTGTGAATTTACTTTAGTATAGTTTTATGTGGCTAAGAGATGTAATTGTGTTGATTGAGTTACAGCTCTCACTTCTGTTCCACCACTGGTCTCCCCTTGTTTGCTTTAAGAGCCCATTCAGGGCTCTGTGTTGCTGTTATTGCCATACCATTTTAGTCTTTTCTTGCCTTTCACAACTCTGAAACTTTAGAAAATGCTTAGTCATTTTGCAAATATATTTCCATTTGGGCTTGTCTTATGTTTTCTCAAGATCAGATTGAAGTTAGACATAATTAGAGAACCTGCAGAGTTGGTCTCTGTTTGTCCTAAGTACCTGCTTATTTTCATAAACAGCTTTATTTTTATTTATTGTTTTTCTTTCAGATGATATTCACATAAGATAAACTTGAGAGTTTAGTGATATTTGGTACATTTGTGGTATTATATATCTACTAAATCTGTTTAGTTCCAAAACATTTTGATTATCCCAAAGAAGATCTGTCCCATTAGTTACCTGATAGCCCCTCTCTGATGCCTGGTGTGGGAGAGCCCAAGTCACTGAGCCTGTTGCCACCCCTGTGCTTGCAGTTCTGGCTAAGTCAGCCATGAAGATCAGGCCTGTAAGCAGCCATCCTCCTTGGCCTCTGCTTCAGTTTCTGCCTCCAGGTTCTGGCACTGGGAGTTCCCTGACCTGATTTCCCTCTGCAGTGGATTGTTAACTGGAAGTATAAGCTGAAGAAAAAACCCAAATTGCTTATATTCATGTTTTTTTTTTTTTCCCACAGCGTTAGAAGCCCCACGTAAGACCTTTATGTGTGGTAATTCTAACAAACTATGTCCTTGAGGTACTTTCTAATCCTTGGGGCTTTCATTTGATTGAAAAAGGCTAATTTTCTTATAGAATAATGAGAGTACCATAAAATCAGAGTAAAAATATTCCTTCTACATTTTAAATGTCACCATGTTTTAAATTTTTAAATCACCATATGTTTTAAAATCTTGAAATATTTCTCATTTTGATTAACCTAATTTTTTTTTTCTGGCCTTGATTGTTGAAAGACTGTACCAATTTTTTAAATTTAGAATTGTAACAGGATAGAGTACTATAGATCGTCGTGTGTGTGTGTGTGTGTGTGTGTGTGTGTGTGTGTGTGTGTGAGAGAGAGAGAGAGAGAGAGAGAGAGAGAGAGAGAGAGAGAGATCACTTGATGGTGTACTGACTTCTCCTTAATTTTCTGACGTATTTTGCTACCATAAGAAAACATCTATAATAAATACTGAAGAAAAATTTAAGGAAACTTCATTATTTAAGACTTTGTGTTGATTTTTTGATTTCATAGTTGAGATTCTTAATAAAGTTTTGAAAGTTCATGATGATAATGATTTATTCTTACATAATACATAAAATAATGTTGACTTTAAGAAATGCCTTATATTTTTTCCTATGGTAGACCAAGAAAGAGAAAATATTACTACAAACATGCAGTAAGTGGCTAATGAGGATAGGAAGTCCTATGTGTAAGTTTAATATAAACCAGATTTGTAAAAGTCAATTTCTTAATTTCTGAGAAAATAGAAGAGTTGATCATAGGCCTTGGTCTTACCAAATGAGTGGGTTTTTTTGTTAGTTTAAAATTGCATCTTTGTTCTTGGGTCATCTTACATTTAAAAGAGTGGAATCTTTTGGACCTGGAATCCCCCTTTCCTCAAATGAAGAGAAGTCCTCAAAGGCCTGCAAGTTCTCTTTTTGCTCTCCTTTGAGGTTTTCACACAGTCTCAGGTTCATAACCCCTCTGGTGTCAGTGTTTCCAGTCTTGATTTTTTTTTTTGAAAGGGATGAAGCTGCAGCCCATCTGTGACTTTATAATAGGGACCTGGTAATGACACAGATGCTCTTGCCCCGTGGTCTTTACAGGGACGGGGCAAAGCTTTAAACTTTTATAGACAAAGAATAGGTTAATGTACAAAATACAGTTTATATTAGCAACTTTGGAAAATTAAACTTTAACTTGAGAACCTAGACTGAAACTCTGTGTGTGCATGTATACACACATATAGAGGCCAGAAGCTAGTGTCAGGTGTCTTCATTGCTTTATTTATATATTACTTTTGGAGACAGGATTTCTCACTAAACCTGCAGCTCATCGACTGTCTAGATCCACTGGCCAGCAAGCTCCTGAGATTCTTCTGCCTTTGTGTGGGTGGTGGGGTCTGCACTCATATGTCAGTACTTAACAGCCAGCATCTGACCCACTGAGACATCTCCGGGCCCCAGGGCAGTTTTGATCATGGAGTTTATGAAATGCTTTTGAGGGAACTGTAATTGGCAGCACATATCTCTAATACTAGTCTCATTCCATTTCAGACACTTTCTAACGTTTTCTCACAATTCTGCCATTCCCTCCATGTTTCCTACTAAGGGATTCATGTTCTCTGTGAATCTCTACCGTGGTTCCATAATTGGTAGTCTTATGGTTTTCACTGTTGTGTTTTGGTGACTGGTTTACAGTGAGCTTAGTATACAGGTTAGTTAACATTGGCTGAGCTACTCATTGATAATAAAGCAATATCCTTGTAAGTACTTATTTTTTTCTGTTCTTAAAAACACATTGCATTTTTCTCAACTAATACAAGTAGTTTTAAGTCTTTAGTTTTTAAATAAAAATTTTATGTCTTAGACAGCATTTAGACTTCTTTTGAGTCTAAATGATGGTGAATGATAATACACCCTGTTTCATGAATGACAATTTCACAAGAAGGAATATAATTTTTCTTTGCCTTTATGTTACAAGGAAAATGTGATGCAGTGATATTGGTATGAGTGATATTGTCATTTGAAAACTGTTAAACATTGAATTGAATATTGTTGATGAATAGAATGGCATTTCCTCATGTGAAGGTATATTTGTTTCTTCAGTCAAAATCTTGGATTGGATTGTATGATGGAATTTTATAGAGGATATTATAATCATAGCTACTGTACTCAAGTTACTGTTTTAACACATGTAACTTTAGAATTTTATTAGTGGATCGCATGCAGTAAAAATGATCCCTCTAGAAGAGGAATGAAATTTCTTAAAACCAAGTGTGAACTTGGAGATACTTACAGATAGAGAGCTGCTAAATGAGAGCCCTGCAGTGGATGAGTAATGCCACAGTCAAAGGTCACTCTCCCATCTGTGCTCTCCTCCCCCACTGAGGGAAGTCATAGGGTTTGGTTTCCCTTTCTCTTGTTCTTCTAAAATTTCTAGGTGACAGGCTTTAAAATGTCTTCTACCTATTTAAGTTATTACTTTCTTGTATAAACTAAAAGCTAGTAAATAAATTTGCATATATGTGCATGAGTCTCTCTCTGTCTGTCTGTCTCTCTCTGTGTCTGTGTCTGTCTGTCTCTATCTCTCTTCTCTTCTCCTCCTCTTTCCTCTTCCTCATCCTCTTCCTCCTCTTCTTCTTCTTCTTCTTCTCTCTCTCTCTCTCTCTCTCTCTCTCTCTGTCTTCCTCATTACCAGAATATAGTTAGTTCTTACCACTTCTACTTTGTTCTAAGAAACTAATAAATATCACCTGGACTTTCCCCAGTCTTACTAGATTTCTTCTCCTATAAGTTTGTTCTGTACCTAGGTCAAAGTGATTCTATTTAGTTAATAATATATCAGACTATTCATAATTACTACTGTGTTCTTCTACAGTCACTGTATTCTACAAGCATATGTGACTTCAAGATGGTTAGTTATTGCTTTCCTCAGACTTCAACTGCATTCATTCTCTTCTCTTTTGAAGTCATAGAAATATAGTTGCTAGTGTCTGCCTTTTTGCATGTGATATTCCTTTTACATGGTAACTCTTTCTTAGAATATCCATAGAGTTTCCCCTTCCTTGCTTTCATGTCTTGGTAAGTATTATTTTGTTAGAGACGTTTTGAGTGCTGTATAAAAGATCTAATGGAGTAGTGTTAAGTGGGACCTCTAAGACATGAGTGGGTCATGAGAGATTAGTGCTGTTGTCAGAGGAGGCTATGGTGAGGGCTCACTTTGCTTCTTCCCTCACTCCAGGTTTCTTTTGCACACATGCTCACCCTACTTCTATCCTCTTTTTCTTCTTCTGTATCTCTGTAAGAGACTAAGACAGAAAAGAAGAGGATTACCAGTGGTTGGTGCTATGCTTTTATACTTTCCAACTCTAAGAACCATTAATCAATTTAATTTGCATTGTTTATGAATCACCTACTTTGTGATATTTTATTAAAGTGACACAAATTGGATGAAGGCTGCTGTAACAAAACACCTAAAACTAGATGTCATAAAATATGTTCTAAAATATGTCATTTTAGAAGCTATAAGTTCAAAATGTTAGCTGAAGACTGATTTGTGGCATAGTCCTTGCTTACCTTTTCTAACTTTTATTGTTTGTAGGTAACTCTTGACCTGCGGATTGTATATATTACATCACATAGCCATCTTCTTCCTATGTGTCTGCCCATAATTTTCCTTTAAAGTGTCTGTGTTTAAATTTCTTTTATAAGGCATCATTCATTGGTGGATTAAGTCCCATCCTAATGACCTCATTTTCACTTGATTATGGCTGTAAAACTTATTTCTAAATAATATAACATTCAGTGTGATGGGGTTAGTCCTTTAGTATATCTTTTATTGATGAATGACAACATTTTAAACAAAAGTTAATAGGATCTGATGGCTTGGATCAATAAAGACTAGGAAGTCAGGAAGGGCAGCGAATGAGCAAAGGTAAATCTTAGCAGACTATGATGGGCCCATTAGGTGTGACAGGAATCAGTGGGAATGAGAAAGGCTGAATTTAGAGTTGTACCGATAGTCAGGAACCAAATCTGTTTAGAATTTAGGAGCTAGAGCTGCCTATTGATAATAGCTTTGCTGTGAGGTTCTTTAGGTTTTAAAGGAGAGAAATCTAAAGAGAAAGGTAAAGTGAGAAGGTTTGTTGGAATATATGCTCTATCGTTTTCATAGAAAACAAAGTGTCGTAAAAAATGTGTCCCTCTGCTCTAAGTGCCAGTCCTATTCACATCCATATACTAGATTTGGTTGCTGAAGTAGTAGTTGCATGAACAGAAGTAAAGTTACCAGTTCCTGACAGCTGCAAGCCAGCCTCTGGGCATCTTGCTAAATTTTCAAATATAATTATACAGTAGACTTCCTTTAACAAATTCTGTGTTCCCAGCTATAATTATAACTGCATTTCTAGCCTGTAGCCTGTTCTTTGTCTTACTACTCTCCTTCATGTCTCCCCCTGCTGGTTAGAATTATCCTCTGGTCACTGGGATCTGAGAGATTAGGAAGCTGTTTACTGTGATTTTCTTTCTTAAACAGAGATCTACTGTGGCATATCAGTGTTTTATATTCTACTCTACAGTGCATTTCAGTATAATAAAGCAATGTGTTAAAGCATGGACCAAACAATGTTGTATTTTAAAGTTTTATTTTTAAAGAATATATAAATACAAATTAGTCATGTATAAACTGGTTATATAAATGTAAAAAATAACCACCTCAACTTAACTTCATGGCCTAATCCATTAGATAAGACTCTTAAATAAAATAGTACACATGACTAAGATTTAAATCAAGAACTCATTTTATAAAATATAAATGAAGATTTATAAAATAAGCCATAAATTCTACAGTAGTAATTATGATAGAACTTGTACGTCATTGCCATCATAATAATTTTTAATATGAGAAATATGAGTGGAGTTTTATATTTTATCAATTTTTACCACCCAAGTATCTACTATGAAAATAAATCACTTGAAAAAATGACTTTATAATCTTTACAGAAACACTATAACTTTGGAATTTATAAATATAATACATATAATAATATGTTTCTTTGATATTTAGACATATTCTAAGTCCTTTTCATGTTTTATTGGGAAATAATTAAAATTATACATTTCTGAAAATCGAGGTTTAGTCTGCAGTGGAAATAGTCCAGAAAGAAACTATAAATATCAGTTAGGAGTATATTGAATATGTATTTTTTACAACATACTAATTAATACATTATTGAGAGATTTTGTTATTTTTTTAGACTTTAGGTACTAGTTGTTAGTATACTGGAGTTTTCATTTGAAGAGTGTGGTTAGATGACAAAGTTTTACTTGAGGTTTAAAATATACTTGGGGATAAACCAGATTACCTATTAAAATAATTCTGTAGCTTTAAATATTCATAAATAGTCTGACATAATTATTGATATTCTTTGTCTTCAGTGTAAGGCAATATATTTGATGAACAAGTACAAAGTAAAGTTTTGATAAAAAAATTGTTTTTGAAACCTGAGTAACCTTGAAGTTTTTCCACATTAAACTTGACAAGTTTTTCTTTTGTAAAAGAGTAACTGAATAATTTAAAGTTATATTACATGTTTTTGGGGTCTTCATCCTGTCAAAAGTATAATATTTTTGAAAAGCAAGAGCTTTGGAATTCACTGTTCTCCATGATCTCTCCTCATACTTACTAGTAGTGTATTCTCTTCTGTGTCTGTGACAGGGTTTCAGGGTGAAGAATGAGAGGAGATTTGCAGAGACAAATCATTTGCTATTTTTCTTTTGCTTCTGGAAAAATATGCTTGGGAGGCAGGTGTCAATGATGTTCCGTAGATGGCCATACTACTCAAAGGGAAGGATAAAATCAATCTGTGAGAAGAGGCAGAGCAGATAAATTGGTAGCAAGTACTGAGTGAGCAATTAATATATTATAGCATTTAATCCTTCCAACTAATTTATGAATTAGAAGCTTGTTTTTAGGTGAAGTAGCTAGTTCTCAGTGGGCTTCTAGAGCTCATGCCATTAACCCCTCTGCATACTGATTCCAGTAAATGGATATGCTGTATCTGTTGATGCACAAAACATGGTTTTTATATTTTTGTGCATGTTTCTTGGGATTTTAACAGAGTTCTTAACAATGATGAAATTTCTTAAGAATACTTTAGTGGTAAGTATAGTGTTTACCTAGATGAACTAAAAGTATAGTTAACTCTATGTATGTATACTTACTAGTTTTAATAATTGTCAAGGAAAGTAAACAGATAAAAAGGTAAAGTATAAGTGTGGAATTATATCATTGATTTTTTAAAAAAAATTTGTGTGTGTGCGTGTCTGTCTGTCTGTCTGTCTGTGTATAAAATACTGGAGCTTGCCATTGCCATTTTATTAGCCTGTTCAGTAAGCTCCAGGCTGTACCTACCTATGTCCCCTCTCTCCATTACCAGGGTTGCAGATGCATAATGCATGCCACTGGGCCTGACTTTTGTGTGGCTGCTAGAAATACAAAATCACTGAACCATCTCCCCAACACTTATTCTTTTTTTTTTTTTTTTTTTTGGTTTTTCAAGACAGGGTTTCTCTGTGTAGTCCTGGCTGTCCTGATACTCACTCTGTAGACCAGGCTGGCCTCGAACTCAGAAATCCGCCTGCCTCTGCCTCCCAAGTACTGGGATTAAAGGCGTGCGCCACCACCGCCTGGCGCCCAACACTTATTTGTAAAGCAGAGACTGATTTAGAATTTTTGTAATTCCTAGTTGAATATTATGGTTAATTGGAGCATTTGGTTTCTTTAATAGATTTTTTCCATGATAGTCTAGCAGAATTAGCATTACTTTAATTATAGCAATAATGATATTTCATAGTTGGTCTTCCATATAACATTTGATCTTAAGCCCATTTCCTTTTTGCTTGACAAGTGGACATTAGATTGTTGCATTAAAAATAGATTTGTGGTATTTTTGTTTTATATTTTTCCCTTCCTTTTTCCTATCTCTGACTTGCAGAATGAAATGAACAATAATCTTTAAAAATAGCCTCTAGTATTCTTCTGAAGAAACAAATAAAAGATATAACCTGTTTTATTCTTAGATAGTTTCCTCCCCATTTTCTTTTAAAGCTCTCCATCATAGTACTGTTCTTTGAAGTCTTAAGACCCAATGTCTTAAATTGTTCTAGAGATCTACTTTTAATAGGAAACTGAGAATTTGTGTGGAGGGTTTAGGCTAGATTTAGATTACATGTTGCTTTCATTGGTTACCTTCAAACCAAGGAGGTCAGGAAATGCCTGTTTATAAAATGGTAGAGTTTGGTGTTTATTATTATAGTTAACTACCATAACTTGTGTTATTCTTTTCTAAGCTACAAAACGTTTTCTTGCCTGTTAAGATATTTCTTCTTTTAACTGCTTTCAGTAGATTTAGAATAGGGTATAGTAGGAATGTCAAATATCATGTGTAGCTCCAAGCTCCCTTTGGAAACCAGTAAATAGATCATGTAAAATTATGTGTCAGATTTTAACAAAACAACCATGGAGGTCTGATTACCTGTGTAGTTTGAAAAAACAAATAAACCACTGACTTTGCAGAAGAATTCTTGTTGGGTCCCCTCTGATTTCACATTTCTGTAATTCTGTTAGGCATTCAGGATTTAGAAAACCAAAGATGAAAGATTAGGGAGAAGGAGTTCAAATTATATGATTGAATACTTGTGGTACAGGAACGAGGGGTTTGGTAGACCTGCCCCAGGCCCCAGGGCTCAGAGGTACTGAGAAATTGTATGAATGCCACCACTGTGGTATATGCCATGTGGTTGCACTAGATAAGATGGTGATGAAGACATATAGTCCTCTCCATCTTGATGTCACTATCCAAGAATGGTTGTGGCCATCCTAATGTTACCGTTGACCAAGTTACATATCTCTTCCCATCTTCATGAGATCTTAGCCAAGATGGCAACAAGGCAAATGTGGTTCTTTCTTGCCTGTGGTGAGCTCTCTGATTCATTTACTGTCAGGGCACAAATCCCTGTGGGGATCTATGCACCTTACAAATTAACTGTGGACATTTACTTTATTTTCTTAAATAAAACCAAAACATCTGAATTAGGTTAGCATAGATGAGGGGATTGCACATATGGACTAGCATGTACGTCCCCAAAGGGAATTAAAAAAGAGCAAAGATTATGTGGTCTTAAAAAGTTCACATATCTTACTATACAAATTGTAATTGTGAACACCAAGCAATGAATCTTGTTTGATATCCCCTTGGCTCTTAGCTATAAACTTGTTGGGAAAGGAACTAATGAAAGATGTGGACAGTAGGGAACTTACCATTACTTTGTCCAATCTGAGCATGAAGCCTGGCTTGGCTCACACGAGACAGATAGATTGCGACCATTGTGATTCCCCCCATTCCCCATGTAGCTTGGAATATAAGTTCCTGAGATACCATTTGTTAAGACAGTTAATCAGATTTAAAACCTTAGTAATTTTATGTGGTACCTTTATCCAGTTAGAAAAGAAACTGACTGGGTCCATATGGTCTAAGGAAGTGTATGATACAACCACATCTAGCTATTATGGAATATAATGTGGCAAGAGGGTATCTTTGGCAGGCCTTGCCAAGGTGCACTCTTGAGAAGTTACACCATACAGCAGATGTGGTGCAAAAGAAGTTTATTGGAGGAGGGGAGAGGACTGAGTACCTGGGGAAGGGATAGAGGCAGAAAAGTAGATATGTAGACAGGCAGACTGACAGACAGGTTGCAGAGACTAAGTCATGAGGGCAGACAGGGTAGAAAGGGGGCTGGTGCAGAAAATAGAGAGGAGGAATACAGAGAGATAGGGAGAGAGCTAGGGTGGCTGGAAGTCCTTTTTTCTGCAGCACACACCTGCCACACCTAGGATGGCAGGTGATGACATAAGCAGTTGCTAGGTCCCTAAGAGCAGGCCAGGGGAATTCTCTGTATAGTAACACTAGCTATTCTGTCCTCCTTCCTCCCAAGCCTGATCTAAAGGCACTAGGTTAATTTTAGGACCTCCAATACCATGAAAGCAGCATTTAGCCTGAAGGCATGACAGAAAAGATGCTTACTTTTTTAGTCTTCAGAGAAGAATCAGTAATATTCCCATACATGGCATCAAATACATTATTGGAATTTTGGAATACTTTTATGGTCGCCAGATGATACAGGGGAATTGGACACCCCCTCTTGGGATTTTTAGTCTTAGTAATCAAATAATTTAACTGGCTTGGGTGTGGCTATACACACCAGCATTGGGAAGGTATAATGAAAGACTGAGGCAGAGGCAGAAGCAGGCAGATCAATTGAATTTGAGACTAGCCTGGTCTACATAGTGAGTTCCAGGACAGGTAGGGCTACATACATAGATCCTGTCTCAAAAAAACCTGTAATAACAATAACTACAACAATAATAACAATAACAATAACAATAACAATAACAATAATATTATTATTTTACAATGTACTCAAATAGAAACATTATTAAATAAAAAGTACAATTGTAGGTTTATATGATTCAAAACCTATTTTAATAAGTATACTTAAATGTTTCAACCTCTTTTCTAGCTCACTACCCGCTAGAGGTAGTGGAACAGAAGGGCTAATAGGGCAAAGGTTGATGTGGACCTATTTAGAAAAAGTTTTTTTGGGGATGAATTTAATTTTCATTGTCAGGATACTAGCAGTTTACTTAACACGAATCACCAGCAGTAGCTCGACCCATTTGTAACCAGGATTTATGAATCATCAACTGTGGTTTGATCCAGAAGAAACTGTGAGACTCTGTCAATCACCCTGAGTCCACAGAGACAGGAAGAAGCCGCTGGAACATCATTACAAGTTTTTTAGTGCTCTCTCTCTCTCTCTCTCTCTCTCTCTCTCTCTCTCTTTCTCTTGGTGTGTTCTATGAAGTCACAACAAACAATGATTAACAAAAAAGGCAAGGCACACAGCATCATCAGTGAAAACTAGTGTCAGTAAAGCCCAAGGAAGAGCAGCAAGAGTGGCAAGGTGAACCAATGCCACAGCATTGTCCACTGTCTGCTGGGTTGTACTTACACTCTTTCCAAACATCACGTGTTCACTCAAGCATCCGCTCCAGCAAAACATCACATTCCCTTTTTCCAGGCAGCTTTCAGAATAACACCACATGTCTGTTCTTCACAAAACATCTTCCCCTGTGTCTGCTTCAGCAAACACTGTATCCTCTCATGTCCAGGCCAGCTGGACAATCAAGTGGGACCCTTAGACCCTGTGGAGAGGACTGAGATGCAAGAGAAAATAAAAAGGCACAGCACGTCAAGAAGTTTGATCAAGCTGGCAAAATTTTTATTGTTCACACTGGTTATATACTCTGAATTCAGGATACGGGGAGGAGTAGGAAAGGAAAGAATTCTTTTCAGGTGGAGGAAGCTAGCTGCAGCTGTGGAGTCTAACTAAGTTATTCTTACAAAGCTTTTCCGTTATCAGGGGTTCTAAAAACATCTATCTAGCAGGATGTTGTCTAAATCTAGAGATCAGGAGGAAGGGTTACAAAGGTGGGTTGCTATGCGGCCTTGTTTGAAGTTCTGAGAACTGACAAGTGAATCATGGAAGGTAAACAGAAAGAAGAATAGTAGATAGAAGAGCCAAGGGTGAGTGTTTGCCAAGAGTAAGCCTTGCCATGGCTTCCCACACTCTCATACGAAAGTTTACAGAAAAACACCCTATAACACAACTGAGTCTCCAAAGAAATCAGAAGTTTTCAGACAATTTTATTAGAGTTTAAAAGAAAAACTCCAGAGCAGGCCAGTGGGAAACTAAGTTGCTGCCTGGAGGAAGGGAATGTTGTGAAGGCAGCACATTAGACAAGCAGCCCACAGAGTTTAGAGCTGTGGTTTTCAGTCTGTGAGTCAAGACCCCTTGGGGGTCAAAAAACCCATTCAGGGCTTATCTTAAGACCACTGTCTGTACAGATATTTATATTACATTTTATAACAGTAGCAAAATTACAGGTGTGATGTAGGAACAAAAATAATTTTTTTTTTTTGTTTGTGGTCACCACAACAACAATGAGGATTGTTGTATTAGAGGGTTGTAGCATTAGAAAGGTTTAGAAGCACAGGCTTAGAGAAAGAATGAGGAGTACCAAATGTTAGGGATACCCAAATTGTTAAACAAATGAAAAACCTGTGCATCGTCAGGAAAAAAAAAAAGTTAAGCTTTTCTGGACCTAGAGAAGTGGGCAGACTTAAAGGTTGTGTGACTGCAACACAGTAGGCTGCTGCATTTGGGACAGACTCAGGATGGAGGAACTGATCATTCCGTCTGCTTCTTCAGCGTAGCTAGGGGACTTGCTTTCCTAGGATCAGTCTTTTGTTCTAGCCCAACTGGACTGTGAGGTTTCTATAAAGGCCAGATTTTCTATTCTCTTGATCAAGGGGTGTTTTTTTGCTTTCATACTAACACATTTTCTTATTTAGCCTAAAGGGGATTCCTAATTTTCTCAACTTCAGAGACTCAAAACGTTTTAATACAAACAAAGTGTTTTTGTTGTTTCTAGGACGGAGAGCTTGAGGTAACTATTAGAAATTCTCCATCTTTGTCTCTGATGTTTAGGATTTGATGTGGAACCTTAAACTAGTGAGTGTCCTTCCCTTTAATAACATCCATGTATACTCTGACACATCAATACTTACTACTGAAGTCATTCCTCTTTTATCTTCTTTATGGGAATATTTTGATAGGTAAACTTTTTTTTTTTTTTCTCAAGACACATCACTACTCTTCAGGCTTGGACAGATATGTACATTTATTTTCCAAAAGTTAAAAGTTCTCTTTGATGAAGGATGAGGAATAAGTTACTTATTTCATAAAGGTGTAATTGACTTTTCAAGCATACAAGTGAGTAGTTTTAGGTGACTGAATTGTGTAGCCATTTCATTGCTCATATGACCACTCACATTGGGAGAGGAGTCTTGGCCTTGCCAGAGTCCAGAGATGGCAGACAGTGCTTAAGCTACAGTGTTTCTGGTTTTGCTGTAGTCATGTTGTGAACATACCAGAAGTGAGGTCTGGTGTTTTCCTTTTCTTCCCCAAAGGAGAAGTCCTTCCTTAAAGTCTTACGAGAATGTGACTGAAATTGTAAGTCCCCTGAACACTTGCAGTGAAATTGACTGAAAAGCCTTCTACCACTTACTCCCTATTCAGAAAAGACTGCAAGACAGCAAGATCGAGGCTGAGTGATATCCACTCCTGGAGACACTCTCTGCTATCTGGCGGTCCTCATTCTTAGTTCCTTACATTAAAATACTGCTCTCTAAAATTTACCCTCTGTGGCTCATGAATTTCATTTTCAATTTGTGAGAGAAGAAGCAAAAAGATACTGGCTTGGGGTGGCTTAGGTGACTGTTGAGTTTTTAAAACCCTATCCTCTCAAGCTAAGCTTAAGAATATACCTCTCAAAATACACCTCAAATATTTCTGTATCTTTATGTACTTGGAGTAAAAAATCAATATAATAATGGTAATTGTAATAATTTTTAAACTGTCGTAGAACAAAGGTACTTTCACCTTGCTCGTAGTATTTGATTCTTTTAAGGCAGTTACTTAACTAGGATTTTAAAAAATCATGCTTAGATTAAGCATTTGTTTTTTAAAGTATAGGTCTGAATTATTGTCGGCATGAATATTAGCAAGTGATCATTAGCCAGATTTCCTTGAAATAATCCCTTTCTATATCCATTTTCTTCTCGTAATGATTTGTATATTTTTTGTATTTTCTGTAGCTCCCATACAAATTATCACGAATTTAGTGGTTTAAAATTATTATGGTTTTGAAAATCCTAGTGTCTGAATCATGTTTAGCATACACAGGCTTTGTCACATAAAGGCTAGGAAACCAGAGAGTAGTCTCCTTTCCTGTTGATTTAGATTGTTGGCTAGGTTCAGTTCTTTGTATATAAGAACATAGTTTCTTACCTGGAAACTTAAGATGATTTCCATTCTCTCTAGGCTGTTCAATTTAGCACATGGGTTCCTTCTTCTGATTTTAGACCCAGCAATAGTATGTTGAATTTTGTACCTTTCTCTGATTCGTCTTTCTGAACACTATTCCTCGAACTTATCAGGGCATTCCAGAATACTCCTTTCATCTCAAAGTCTACAGACCTGTAAAGAACTTCAGGCTGTACAAGTAGAAGATGGACATCTAAAGAAAAGACAGACAACATCCCGTTTTACACTCCTTTTCAGTCTCAGGAGTGTTCTACTTGGAGTCAGGATTTTGTGGTCACCTGTTTTCGGAATAGCCAGCTTAATTAATTATTTAAAAGACTTAGTAAATATTAAAATTTATCATATGAACAAACCCTCAGATTTTAGTTCCTCCCTTCATCTCTTTGTGATTCACTGTAGAATCTTTTGCTTTTCTGACTTGTCTCCTGTTTCCCTTTAGACCATTTGTAAGGGTCAGGGATGACTTACCATCGAGCAGTGCATGTCATGACATTTATTTTTACCCACTAAGTTTTGGTAGAGGAGCCATATTTTATAGTATAACTTCTTAAGTCATTCCTCTACCCCTTTCCCAGTGAAGCCTACCATTTTCATGGGCTTCAGTGATAAATATGTAAATATGTAAATCCTGAAATTGTAGCAACCAAATTCTTACTATGGTGCTTGCCTCTGTGTTTGCTCTGTTCTATGTAAAGAAGATGAATTAAGTCAGGACGCCACCCCATAGCCCCCTGCACAATTGCCACTTTAGATGTAGATTTAATTTGAAGGAATAAGCTGGGAAATACATTTATTTAAGCAGCTATTATAGAAACAAATAATTTTACTGATAATACTACCTTTTAATAAAGTGAACATTTGTGTTTCAGGTTTAGAAATTGGTTTATTAAACTACATTAGTTAAGACATATATTTAAAGATAAAATTATCATTTTTGTGTATTCTGTAACAAATCCATGATTGGAAAATTTTGCTAAAGTGTAAAATATAATTTGTATTCATATGGATTACTGTTTTTCTTGAACAGCTTAAGGAAAAAGGGCCACTTTATCTTGTGTCTTATTTTAATAAGCTAGTTATTAGATACTAACTATAAGTATATTCTCATCATTACTTTGTTTTTAAAAGATATTTAATTATTTAGTTATTTGTTTATATGAAAGCTCTGTCTGCATGAATGCCTGCATGACAGAAGAGGGCTTCAGACCTCATTATAAATGATCCTGAGCCACTGTGTGGTTGCTGGGAATTGAACTCAGGAATTCAGGAAGAGCAGCCAGTGCTCTTAACTGCTGAGCTGTCTCTCCAGCCCTTACTTTCATCTTTAATAATAAATACAGAAGAGTTTAGGTTTAGTAAATGTCCATAATGTTGGATCAGTACTATATGCCTAAAGGTTGATTTCTTCATGTTTCACTTCTAGTGGCAATTTCACACTCTCTTTGCTGTCAGTAAAAATGTAGGTGGCAGACATTCCACATATTTACATCACTGATTTCACTATATCATACAGTAAAAATACAATATTATATTATATAGAAAAATCCAACATACATATACAACAACTTACAATTTTAAAAACATACTAGATTTATTAATTAGCCTAAATATATTTAATAGAAGCCCATGCTAAGTGTGTACATGAACTTAAATGTCAGAAGTGCTTGTGCTGATGGGCAAGTACGCCTCTCTTCATGTCACGGAGGACAGCAGAAGTCTTCGGCTTTCCAGTGACAGCCTCCGTAAACTTGGATAGAATTGGACTGGATTCTTTTCAGTGTTTTTTTTCCCCCTCCTTTCATTATTTCTTTACATTTATGTTTGGTGCTGAGTCTTTTGTCTGAAAGTTTGAGCTATTGCTCTTATTTTGAGCCCAAGGTAAAGTGAATTCTGAGGCTTTTTATGAGTTCTGTTTTTTTTTTGTTTTTTTTGTTTTTAACTCAGTGAGGCTCTGCCATGTAAATTAGGTTAAAATTGGGTGTAGGAAGTATTTTGATGTTTTCAAAAGTCAAGTGTTTTGGGCTCCTTTTCCCCCCCTCATTGGTCTGCTTTATTAGAATTAAGAAATATCTGATTTTAGTGTATAGTTTACAATATATACCAAACTAAATTTGAGAAAATGTTAGGAATGTATGTTATAGATAAGGAGAACATAGGAGAAATGAATATAACTAACACCTGAATACACTTTTGTTTTAGTTCAAAAAAATTTTTTGAGATCAGGTCTTTTACGGGGTTTTACTTTTTCTGTATTCTAGAATCACTGAAACAAAACAATAGGCACTTCTGAGTGTAAAAGTTTTATAGTCTCTATCATGCCTTTGGTTTATCTACTAACTCCTCCCCCCATTCCAAAAACCAAAAACCAAAACTAAACAAGCAGACACACAGAATCATGTAAAAAGTTATGTTTCATTGAGCTTGGTGTGGTGGTCACAATGTTGTTAGGTAGGTAGAATGCAAATTCCAAAGTAGTCTGGACTACACAGTGCAACTCTGATCCTGCCCTCATTCCCCTCAGTTAAAGTATGACCCTGATTGTATAACAGTTGGCATTGTGCCCTCCTTCTGAGTTATTCTTTGTGGACTGTACTGTAGAACATACGAAATACTTCTCTGCTCTTTACTATTCTTTTCTCATGATTTTAAACTATTATATCTTCATAAGATTCTAATATTTTTAGTATTAATCTTTCTGTAAATCCCTGATATCTGTACCTCTGTGATGTGTTACAGGCTCCAGTCCTACCTGCTTATGAACTTCTCATTGCTTATTTAGAAATGATTGTACCATCTTGCCTTTAACACATCTCATAAGCCAAAACACCCATTGGCTTTTCTTCCTTTATTCTTTAGGGTCTTTTATGACACCCAGGAATTCACCATCTCCTCCTTTGTCCGTCATACCTAATTTGTCAATGTATAGTCTTAGTTTTTGTTTCTGCCACTTCTGTAGTTTTTTACAAAGCCACACCCATTCCTCTGTAACCTTCTTCTTAAACTATTTCATGTGTCTTAATTGGTAGCATTGCTGCAATACCAAATGCTTAGTGTGTATTGCTGCCAGACTAATATTTCTAAAACATTGCTTTTACCCCACTACTCTACTTGTTAGAATGTTTCAGTAGTTCTACTTGCCATAGCTTGAAATTTGCAATCTCAACAGTACTTTGGTGTGTATACTTGAATCTGGTCGTGTATGTTCTGCTTCTGTATTGGATTGAACTGTCTGAGCTTCTCTTCGCCTATGGATGGTTCATTATAAATGCTCATTTTTCTTGTGAATATTTGTTTCCTTGATCCATACACCATTATTTAGATAAACAAGATAGTTGAGGACTCTTTATTAAAATTGATATAATACAAAGGAAAAAACCAAAATTCTATAGATTGTTTCAGTCATTTAGTTAGCAACTGTGGAACATGGTACATTATTTTAATGAAAAATACTAAAAATTGTCTTCATTTCTTTCTTCTGTCATCAGTATAATTTTTTAAAAAAAGAACATTTAACTCTTAAAATCATGACATTTATATAGCCTAAGAGTTCGTTCTTTCTAAATGTGCATAGTAACCACCACTACTCAATAATATTGACAATTCTGAGTATTTTTAACCACAAAATAATGGAAAGGATAATTAATACATTCTTATATGAAAGCAACAATTTCAGTAAATGTGATTATGTAATATGTAAATACACGTGAAACAAAGACAAGTTCTTTTGATGGCTTGCTTAAACTGAAATGATTAGGGACCCCTTAGCTAATACACTTCATAACAGAATAAGATTAGATTAAAAAACTTTACATAGATTTTTCTTTAGCTTTAAGTTACTTTTAGTGGATTGTATAGCATCACATCACAGGCATGATATTCTTAAGTTTGAAGATGTGTAGAAAGTTAGTGTTGAAAGAATGGCAAAGTATTCAGTAACACTAAAAATCCTTGTATTATGTAAAATCACAATTTACATAAATGTTATCATTAGGAACATTATAAATGTAAACATGTCTTTTCTCTTGTCAGTTTGTTAGGGGGAGATGAAGAGTGATGCTGAGACTGCGGTTTAACCTATTAGAATGGCCTAAAATATTAAATAGCATTGAAGGAAGTATGAGAAGGGAAAAGAATATTTATCTCCTTTAACTGACATAAAAACGATAAACTAAGACTAACCGGTGGGTGGCGTGAATTAGGAATGAAATCCTTAAATCCAGATGCTAATTATAATCACAATGTAGTGCCTCCCACATACTTAACTGTTGTCTGTTTTCTTTCATTGAGTCTGATTTGGAGTCTTGAAGTACTGAATATAGCGTTCATATTCTTATTACCTCCTACACCTTTAGTATAGTTTGTAACAACTGAAATATTTTCTGGGGACTCTGATTTTGATGGAGATAGGTGACTCATTAAAACCAAAGAGAATTTATATAATTGGTCTTAGATTGTCTTTATTATGCAACTTACCACTTTCTGTGGTTAAAAAACATGTCTACTGGCAAAAGTTAAAATTGTTAGATATATTTTATCATGTTTGGCTTGTTGTGGTGTCATTAGAATGTTTAGACTTTTATGGTGCAAACTTATAATTAATACTGGATAGGAAGATATTCATTTAGATAATTATAGCTTAATAAATCAAATTGGTCGTGAGCTTTGGCATCTTGTAAAAATGATATATCATGATAAAACAGTTTTGAGAATTGTAAATACCCGTGAAGAACGTTTCTTCTTCCTTTTGTCTTCATTTGCAGTTTGTAGTGTGCTCTTCCGTTGCTAATTGTTACCTGTTCAGATGGCCTGTCCCTGCAAGGCCTCCAGCCTTTGAGTTCTTAGAAGGGACGAAGAGCGCAGTGATCATATCTTTTAGATTTAGAAGTACAAAAATTAAAAAAAGAAACCTTTTATTTTGCTGTTTTCCCCCATTAATCTTAGGTATTTTCTTTCCCCATTAACTTTTAAAAGTAAGTAGCTCATAATTTAAGATCACAGTTATTAGGTGTATTTCTGCATTTTATATATTGCTCCCAGATGCTACAGTATTAGTTTTTATCACTGCATATTTTATGAAATGTCAGCCTTCTGTTGGCTGTTCACACAGCATTGTTAGTGATCAAAGACAAAACATGAAGGAGAAGAATCTAAACAGTTGGCTAAGCTTTGTCCTTCTTTGTAACAAAAATACTACAAAATTATTTTATTTTAGAAATTCAACTTTTGACATCATATAGTATGCAAAGAAATTTCTTTGTTTTTAATGAAATAAAATAATAAAAGATTTAATTTGCTGAAATCCAGGTATAAGGAGAAATAATTTCTAATTTTAACAAGTTTTCTTTGTTAAGAAAAGAAGGTAATATGTCACAGACTTGCTGAATGACAGTGCTGTGTTTTGTTACCTAGCTATACAGTAAAATAATTAGCTTAAACCTCATTTGATTATATAAAATACATTTTATAAAAGTAGTTATTAGTCATTGTATGTATATTAAGTTGCATATGATATAATGCATTATAATATTCCTGTTTATCTATTTCTATAGTTTAAAATGCTGTTTCATTTATTCAAAGATCTGATGATATTTCAGTGGTTGCATTATCAATATATACAGAATAAGAAAAAATCTTTAAAAACTAAGATTAAATCTGTAGGAATAAAAATCTTGAATGATTTTGATCAGCTGTTGTGCATGCCCAGCCCAGCAGTTGGTTCCATCAATTTTATGTTTTGGAATGGTTTATGAAAATGAACTGCTGCTTTCAGTAAATCATTGATAAGGATTCAGGCTTCATCAATGTTATATTGGGATGGGACAGTTTTACTTGCAGACTTACAGTTGGTAAGATCAGAGAATTCTGTAATTCCATGAAAGTAAGAGTATTGTTTACGTGTTTTCTTTTTTAGTGTGGGAATTCAAAACAGGAGAGTGAAATTATAGAGTGCAAGCTGGTTGTCTTTAAATGTACTTTTGTGAGTGTCTGAAAAAATAATGTTTTTCAGGTAACAATGATATATGTATTATCTTTACTTCTTGTGTTGTTTTTATTAACTAATGAAAAATACTTGTTTTCTGTGGGAAGAATTAGCCCTTTGGAAAGCAGTTTGAAATATAAAGCCACAAATATTGGTTACAAGCATCAACTTTTTTTTGTGCTCTATTTTTACTTTAATGTATGATGTATGGGTCAACCGTCTTGTTACTACCTTAGAGTCTTCTGGAAAGGCAGAATCTCGGGTCTAACATCATACTAAGGCATTCTGTGTTTAATTAAAATTTCTAGACAATTCATACAAACATTAAAATTTGAGATTCACTATATAAAACATCTCGCCAAAATCTAATTCATTTTGTATGTAAAATTTGAGATTCACTGTATAAAACATCTCACCAAAACTCTCATTCGTTTTGTATGAATGTATGTGAATGCATGTTTTAATTGTGTATTGATTCTGAATTTGTTCAGTTCCAGTTTTAGGGGCAACAGTAAATATGCTTATTAGAATTTTAGTAGACCTCAGAAGTGGACAAGTATTCAGTCTTGTATGCTTGTGTTTAAGTCTTGAGGCAGTTGCAATTAGAAACAACCACTTCTTTGTAGCATTACCCTGTTAGTGTTTCTTTGGGTCAGGCCAATATCTTTGCAGTGTTCCAGATATTCATGATTATTTCCTTACAGAAATAGTGCAGTAAGCATTTTCAATGTATATTTGAAGACATATTATTCCCAAAAGATGCTCTGGAAAGCCTAGCATGGTTAAAATAGTCTTGAAAGTACTGAATGTGGTTTCGATGATAGAAATATATGTTGACATATTAACAGATTTGAAAAACATGGCACATTATTTTTCTGTTTCTGAGATAAAATATTACTACTCTCCCCATCCCCCACCCCCAAGAAAACCCAGAAAAAATAAAACCCACAAATAAAACAGCAACAACTTATGGAAGATTGAGTTTATTGTGTTTTATGGTCCCTAAGACCATCATGCTGGGGAAGATATGACAGCAGGCAGACATGGCAGGGAAGAAGAAAAATGGCTAGTCATATTTTATCCCCAGAGAGGAAGCAGAGAGGACAAAATGGGTGAATAGAGGGAGGGAGAGAGCACGAGAATGAGAACACAAACAGGAAATAACATGAGCTTGTGTAAACTCTGAATGCCCACTCCTTAGTGACACACTTACTTTAGTAAGGATCTAAGCTGGGATAAAATGTTCAAATACATGGTCCTTTGGACTCATTTCTCATTCAAACAACCAATCAAATCAGGTAGCTTACCTCAAAGTCTTTCAGATTTACTTGACCTTAAGAAACAAAACCGAATTCCACTTTATCATTTTATCATGTTTGGTTGTTTTTCTCTTCTGAAACATTTAAGCAATGTATACACATGCGAACATTTATGCCCCAAACATTTCAATGCACATTTTAAAAACAATTTTATTATTTTAATACTAACCTCAGTTTTAGTCAATGTAAAATTAGTTCAGTTATATCTAATCTGCCATCTATTTTCTTTTCCCAAATATCCCAATAGTATTTTAAAAATTAATATCTTACCTTTTAATGAGAACCGAACTCTGTCTTATGAGTGTCACATTGGAAAGTTTATTGTTGAGGTTACTTTTGGTCCCTTGCTTATTCTACTGTCACATGGCTTTCTACACACAATTATGTGCATTTACGAACATACTCTTAAATATAAGAGTGTAGTTCGTCCAGTCTATTGTTACTTGATTGTATATGAATCCAGGGTTGACTAGTTAGTTTTGAATAAACAATTGAGAGACTTTTCCCTGAGGAGAAGACCATTTCAGCAACTTTCAACATTCCTTAGTTGCCTATAGTTCTTTGTCTAGGGTTGAAGCTCCATGAGACTTTTCACCTCCATGTTAGCACATCTTTTGGTCTCATTCTTGCTCATGTCTTGCTTAGGCAGCCATGTTGATAAGGCTTCATGGGTGTATCTTCCCTGACATTTCTAGGACACACAATTTCACAGCAAACTTTCTATTCCTCTGGCTTTTACAGTTTTTCTGCTTCTTCTGCCAAGATCCTTGAGCCTTAGATGGAGTAGTTGTGTTGTAGATGTGTCAGCTGAGGCTGGGCAACACATACACATTATTCTCTGCATTTTGATGTGTTGTGAAATGATTTCTATTTGTTATAAAAAGATGTTTCTTTGATAAGGGATGAGACCTATACTTACTTATGAGACTCAGAACATCTTTTTGTCCATCTACCTTTGTGTGTGTGTGTGTGTGTGTGTGTGTGTGTGTGTGTGTATTTGATTTTCTGGGATATCGCCACAACTTTTCTTTCATGATCTTTAATCATTGAGGCTCCTACATGACCTAATTTTCTAGTTGTTAGAAGACTATCCTTTAAAAAATTTTTTAAATACTTGTTTCATATGTACAAATTCTCTAGAATGTAAATTAATCATTGTAAAAGGATTAAACTGATACTTTACATTGTACATTCTGAATGCCCTGAATAGAAATGTAATTTTTAAATGTTCTGAGTAAATTAGGTATTTCTGCTACATATAACTCAACATATTATTTGTACTTCTCTTCTGCTCAGACTAGAGTTTGAAAAACTCTAGGAAATGTGTTTAATTCTTTGACATTGCAACATGTCCTTGTTATGGACAAAATTAATGCTTGAGAATGACACAATTGAGTTATTAATTAAATATTGCACATAAAATTTTGTGTTTTAAGTAAGGTTATAAGTTTGTGTTGGAGGGATATCAAACAAATGCCATTAAGGAAGGGGTATTGTGTTGGAGAAATGGTTCTGTAATTAAGAGCTTGTACTTATTTTGCACAAGACACAATTAAGTGGTTCATAACTGCACTCATGTACAGAGTTTTTCTCTCTCTCTTTCTCAAAACGTGTAATTTATAAAGGATTCTGAATGCAGAAGATACATAAATTAGCTGTTTCTTATTATATATACCCCTAAGACAGAGCATCACTATGTAGCTCTGGCTATCTGGAACTCACTGTGTTGACCGCCAAGCTGGCCTTGACTCCTAGAAATCGGGCTTCTGCCTCTCTGCCTCTTTGCCTCTCCTCTGCCTCTCCACCTCTTGGCCTCTCCTCTGCCTCTCTGCCTCTCTCTCTCTCTCTCTCTCTCTCTCTCTCTCTCTCTCTCTCTCTCTCTCTCCTCTCTCTCTCTCTTCTCTCTCTCTCTTTCTCTCTCTCTATCTCTCTCTCTCTGCCTCTCTCTGCCTCTCTGCCCCTCTCTCTGCCTCTCTCTCTGCCTCTCTGCCTCTCTGCCTCTCTGTCTCCTCTCTACCTCCTCTCTGCCTCTCTGCCTCCTCTCTACCTCCTCTCTGCCTCTCTGCCTCTCTGCCTCCTATCTGCCTCTCTGCCTCTCTGCCTCTCTGTCTCCTCTCTACCTCCTCTCTGCCTCTCTGCCTCCTCTCTACCTCCTCTCTGCCTCTCTGCCTCTCTTCCTCTCTCTGCCTCTCTGGCTCCTCTCTGCCTCTCTCTTCCTCTCTGCCTCCTCTCTGCCTCCTCTCTGCCTCCTCTCTGCCTCTCTCTGCCTCTCTGACTCTCTGCCTCTCTGCCTCTCCTCTGCCTCTCTACCTCTTGGCCTCTCCTCGGCCTCTATGCCTCTCTCTCTCTGCCTCTCTCTCTCTGCCTCTCTGCCTCTCTCTCTCTGCCTCTCTGCCTCCTCTCTGCCTCTCTGCCTCTCTGCCTCTCTGCCTCTCTCTCTCTCTGCCTCTCTGCCTCTCTGCCTCTCTGCCTCTCTGCCTCTCTGCCTCTGCCTCTGCCTTTTTCACTATTCCTGGCCCCCGGCCATAGACCCCAGTCTGGGCTTCAGCCTCGGCTTGAGCTCAGCCTAGTGCTGAGATTAAAAGTGTGCACCATCACACCTTTCCTAGTTGTTCCTTGTTGCTTCCATTCTCCAAACTTCCATAGTAACTGTGGATTGTTGAATGAGAATGAGATCTTAAGGATGTCCTGTGCTCTAAGTCCTCTCTCAGTTGGTATTCCTGTGCTAGAGGAACATGTGGTAGTAGTGGTAACTCACAGGACTGTGTTTTGTGTCAGTCTTGTTTTTCCTAAGCTGTGAGAAGAGAGGAGACTCAAGAAAGGAAATATTTGCAATAGAACTAAAGCTGTTGGTGATGTGTTTAGGATTGTAAGTGAAGTCAATTTTAAACCCGGACTACAGTTTCTTTTCCTCTGTAGTAGAAAGGACATGGATAGTGGACCGTACAGTCTTGGGCTGAAACATTTATCACTTATTGATTGGAATGGTCACTTCCCTGTACTTAAACCTTCTTATCTCAACAACTAGTTTGTTAGGACTATCTGAGTTCTCCTAGGTGTATGTAATAGGCTTTAGGATAACCAGGGATACATAGTGAAATCCTGTTTTTAGTGGTTCAGTACTGGGGATAGAACCCAGGACCTTAAATGTGTTAGGCAAGGACTCTACTGCTGAGCTACACCTGTTTCAGTTTCCTCAGCAGATGTAGACTAAGATTGTTATGTGGACCACGTTAACCCAATGTGTTTTTAAATTTTAGACTATGTACATTGTTCTATATCAGAAGTAGGACATTCCAGTAAATGGTTAACTGTTACTTACTAATTCAAGAGTAGAAATAAAATCTTGAACAGAATTAACTAATACCAGGCCAGATGTGTTTGCCAAATTGTGAGATATTAAATGTTTTCGTGTTCTCATGTAGTATGATAGCTAAGACCAGAAATATCCTGAATTTGACATTTTTAAGGATAATATAGATTTTATTTTTATTTAAGTCTTTTCATACATTGGAAAACGGAAATTTGATTTTAGGGGTGGCCATGATGGCACATGCCTTTAATATTAGCACTCAGGACTATCTGAGTTCTCCTATGTGTATATAATAGGCTTTAGGATAACCAGGGATACATAGTGAGATCCTGTTTTTATTAAAGAGAAACAAAAAGAAAATTTGGTTGTAGCCGATATACTGTTTGTAGTTTTGTACATTTCTGTACAAAAGTGCATGCCTAGAGGACATGCACTCTACAGCATGTGATTACTTAAGATGTGGGACTCTTCCCTTCTATGCTTGATCTTCTAGGTTTTCTTTTGTCATTGATGGATTCATTGCTGTCACAAATCCCTCCACCCCCATTTCTTCTAATTTCTTTGTCAGTGACCATCATCGCCATAGTCTCTAGCATTCAGCAGGTATCTTGAACAGCTGACTCCTTTCAGACTGGTTGTTTCTTTGACTTGTCTTCTTTATAATTTAGCTAAATTTAATATTTTTCAAATTAGAGTTGAGTCTTATGCTATACTTTACTGAAAACGTCTGTGATGACTATTCCTCCATCCTCAGTCTCACACTTTTTCTCTCTAGCTATGACTAGCCTTTCTGCTTCGTATTCTTGTTGTGCCTGAGGTTGGATGGAGTCTATACTTGTCAGATCCCATCCTCAGCTGTCTCTCTTTGGCCTGTTCTAGTCCTTGCTGTAAATCAAGTTTTGTTTTATACAGTATCACAGATTGCTCTATCCATTTTCATAGTAGTTAATGATGTTTTCAGTACATACTGACCTGATTGTTGGATGCTATGGGGTGAGACTGTTTCAGTATTTACAATGGCCAGGGAAAGCCCTGAAAATCAATAACAAATATTACATGACTTGCTGTAGTAGGTAACTAGACAGTTAAAAGATTTAGTGGGTTATTCTAAAATGAGATAAATGCAGTGTTAATGTGTAAGCATTGTTATTTGAGAATACTATTGTTGTGGCATTGATTTTTATCTGTCTTTACCATTATTATTTTTTATTAAAATAAAAATAATTTTTGATTTGTGAATTTTAATACAAATTGGTTTTTTTTTTTTTTTTTTTTTTTTAGAATTTTAGAGTTCTTGAAGGGACTTAAGAGTAAAAATTTCTGAATTTCCATAGTATATGAAGCTTATAATTAAAAAATTGATGTTTATTGTAGTTGATATGTTCATTTAACTAAGTTACATAAGATATAAAGTTTAAGAAATCTCTGCCTACTTTGTTTAAACAAACAGTAATAGTTATTTTATATTTTAGTGGGCTTCTTGCTCTTTTAAAACCTTGTCTTTTTTGTTAATTTATTAGGAGTACTCTATTGACATCATTTCCACCTGTTCACTCCTACTATTCTCTTGTCACTCCCCGTCTGTGTCAATTCATGACTTGTCTTTAATTATTACTCGTGCTTGTGTATATAAAATGTGCTGAGGCTGTTTTGTGTTGTTTGTATCCTCAGGAGTCTAAGGCTGACCATTTAAGATTATATAACCTTTCCAGGGACTAATCCCTGGAAAAAACAAATTTTCCAGTCAGCAGCCATTGATACCTGTAGCTTTTCATCTAGGAGTAAGTCCTTGTTAAACACCACATCTATGTTATGTCAATAGTTTTGTTTTTATGCAGGTCTTATTTTGGAAAGTATACTTTTGGTATTTCATGGGTAGGCTTTCCTGTCCTGACTGGAAGGTAGTATCGCACAGCCAGCATCCTTGTCTTCTGGCTCTTATCACTCCGTGCTCTTACCAGTGCTCCCTGAACCTTAGGTGTAGGTTTTACATCATGATGTATTAGATGTGGGTGTACATTCCATTGTCACTTACATATTGACCAGTGTGGATTTCTGCAGGAGTCTCTGAATGATGATTGATATATATATATATATATTCAGAAATAATATTGGTGTAAGAAAAATGGCAAAAGTTCATTCTTTTCTAGGGTCTATATCCTCTCTTACCCCTAGTAGTTGATTAGTTTTCCTGCATCTGACATCAGTTATCTCCTATTGAACAGGTCTTAAAGTCAAATTACACAACTATTGGTTATTCCTAAGCTAAAAATGCCACTATTGTATCATTGAAGATACCTTGGCAGGCCAAACATTGTAGTTCATAGGTTTTATAGCTTGGTATGAATATTGATTGCTTTACTACTTTGACAGCTTGCATAACACCTTCCATTATTCCTAGAGTTTGTTCTCTGGAAGTGCTTTCAGGTCAGTTTCATCTGGATTCCTCCAAATTCTATGTCTGAAGTGTATGCTGTCTCAAGCAATAGGAGCTTCCCTTTCAAGTTCATGAAGGAGACAAAGGGCAGTGACAGTAGTCTATATTGTTCTGGTTCTCCTTTGGTCCACCCTGCCCAGCTCTTGTTCTCACTCTCCCTCCGTGCCTTTCCTTCCTTCTTTCTTTTATCTACTTTGAATATGTGTGTGTGTGTGTGTGTGTGTGTGTGTGTGTGTGTGTGTGTGTGTATTTTCAGTAGGCTTATAAAATATTTTCTATGGCTCTTTAAAACATCCCTCTGTATTACTCCCTTGTCTCTCCTTCATTAAGATCTGTCCTCTTTTCCTCTTTTCCACTTCATAGCAGCTGTGTTGTACTAGTCTAGGCTCCTCTCTAGAGCTTATGCCTGTGCTTACTTCAGACTTATATTCAAAGCTAGTATTCAGAAATACGCTCAGCAATAGGAGAGAGTATGTTGTAGATGGGTCTACTTAGGATTGGCACCCCACACTCAGTCTCTGCATTTTGACCAGGTGTGTGTTTCTGTAATGGTTTCTGTCACACTGAGTAATCAATCCAGTTCCACAAAGTGGGACTAAATAGTCAAACATATGAGCTTATGAAAGTCCTTCTCATTCAAACTAACACAGTAGAGATATTCCTTGATTTTTTTTCCGTTAGAACTGCCTGTAAATGGGAGAGTTTCTATGATCGCTAAGTGTATTTTTAATGGTATATAGAATGGCTACTGAATTTTGTAACCTGATTCTTGTGTCCTTGACTTTGCTGAAAGATCGATGATTTGTGGAAGATTTCTTGTGGAATTTTTGGGATCTCTTATGTATAATATACCTGCAAATTATACCATTCTGTCATCTCTAAGTAGAGTAAATTTATCTTTTTTATCCCTTTGCATTACTTTTATTTCCTTTTCTTGTCTCATTGATCTAACTAGTGCGTCAAACATTATGTTGAAGCAGGTGGGATCCTTATCAGCACCGTGTCATGTCTGATTGCAATGCAGTTACTTCAAGTTCTTCTTCCATTTAAGATGCTATTGAATACAGCTTTATCATCTGTGGTTTGTAGTTGGTTGACATAGCTTTCCTCCCATCCTGTTCTCTCTAAGACTTTAATCATGAAATCACATTGGATTTTGTTGAAGGCTTTTTTATATCTCTTGAGATTGTTTTTTGTTTGCGTCCATTTATATGGTAATCACATTTACTGACTTACATATGTTGAACCTTGCCGTCTTCTCTGAGCTAAATCAAACTTTATTGTAGAGATTGATCTTACTTATATATAATGATATTCATTTTTCAATTATTTTATTGAGAATCTTTGTATCTATGTTCATTAGGATATCGGCTTGCAGTGTTGTTTGATTTGTTTTGTTGTTGAGTCTTTTTTTTTCAATACATAAGTGTTTTATTGTTCCCAAAGAGCCCAAATTGTACTTGTGATCAGGATCTTGTTTCTGGAGCTAGGAAACTGAGACCTCACTCGTCAGCCTGCTGTGGTTCCCTTCTCAGAAACAGATGCCATCCAAAAACAAGTTCAATATTATTTCCTTCAAGGATTAATTCATTCTTCTGGGCTTGAGAGACAACAAGCAGCACCTGTCCTCATCCTAACCCTCATCATAACCTTGGGTGATGTATTTTTCACCCAAGAAATATCGGATTTTAACCAAAGACCCATTCTCCTGTAAAAACGATGTTGATGGGAAGTGAGCATACACAGAGCTCATCTTATAGTGGAAGCCCAGTGTGACACCCTTGATCATGTTCTGAACAAGACTGCAGGTGGTTCTGACAGTGGCCATTTCCTTTCTGTTACCCCACCATTTGTCAATCTGGAGCCTTTTCTTTTTCTTTCTAAGAAGACTCAGCTTTACATTGATGTGATTGAAGCCCTTCAGCAGAGTTGCCCTTGGGCCCTTCACAAAGACTGTGTGCTGCTTCAGAGTGATGTTGACATTTTCTGGAATGTCAACAGTCTGATTGGTGAGAATGGTCTTCATTCTTGAAGTAGATAGGGCAAAGAGCGAATCCTCCCCTCCCCTCCCCTCCCCTTTCCCCCTCCCCTTTCCCCCTCCCCTTTCCCCCTCCTCCTCCCCTCCCCTCCCCTCCCCTTTCCCCCTCCTCCTCCACTCCCCTCCCCTCTTCCTCTTCCTTTTCCTTTTCCTCTTCCTTTTCCTCTTCCTCCTCCTCCTCCTCCTCCTCCTTCTTTTCCTCCTCCTCCTCCTCCTCCTCCTCCTCCTCCTCCTCCTCCTTCCTCTCTCTCTCTCTCTCTCTCTCTCTCTCTCTCTCTCTCTCTCTTTCTCTCATAGTTTAAGAAATACTAGTTTTGGGTCTTTGGAAGTCTAGTAGAATTTTGCTGTGAATCGACTTGAGCTTGGGTATTTTTATTTGAAGGCTTTAAAAATCTCCCAGTCATTTTTACATCTGTTTAAGTTGATGGTCACTTGTTTTGACTTTACTGCTTTAATGAATCTAGAAATTCATCTTTTTTTGTGTTTAATAGTGTACATTTTTAAAGTATTCCTTTATAATATTCTAAATTTGTTGTCTTTATAATGTTTTCTTGCCCATCTCTGATTGTGATAATTTGGGTTACTTTTTGCTGATTGCACTAAGAGTCTGATGATCTTGTTTATCTTTTCAGAAGACCAGCTTCTAAATTTTGGATTCATTGTATTCTTTTTGGACTATATTTTATTATGTTATGTTTTTGTTTCTATTATTTCTTTTTGTCTGCTGAACTTGATTTTGGTTTCTTTGTTATCAAATCCTTCAGTTGCATCATTAAGTCACTTGTTTGTACTCTGTCTTTTTAAATTTTTTAAAAATTTTATTATAATGTAGGCATGTATAATTATTACTTTCTCTCATGGGACTGCTTTCAGTGTTTCTCAGATGTTTTATTATGTAGTCCTTTCAATTTTATTTACTTTTGTTATTTTTTCTTGTTTTTCTATGATCTAGTGATCATTTGGTAATGTGTTGGTAACATCCATGAGTTCATGTGATTACTGTAGACTTTTTTCCCTGTTGAGTTTTAGGCTTTGTTTTTAAGTCATACTAAGCCATTTCCCTAATTATATATGTGTCTCACTATATGTCTATTTTATAGAAACTTTCATGTAGTGCTGAGTAGGTTAGATAGTCTTGGCATCTAGTTATAATATTCTATAAATATTTGTTAGGTTATTTTGATATATATTGTCACTTAGTTCTAATGTTTCTCTGTCCAGTTTTTGACTAGATGACCCACACATTGCAGAAAGTAGGGTACTGAAATACTTAACATTTGAGCTAGAATTAATCTTTGTCTTGTTCAGCCATATGTACCTAAATTTGGTAATATATGTTTAAGATTATAATATCTTCTTAGTTAATTTTCCCCTGGCCAGAATGAAGTATCTTTCTTTATCTCTTTTGATTAATCTTAGGTTGCCATATGTTTTGTTAGACTTTAAGATAATGACGCTTTAGTTACTTACTGGTTCCACTTATTTACAAACTTTTCTCATCCTTTCATTGTGAAATGTTTTTTCTTAAATGGGAAGTATCATGTAGAAAACAAAAAACTGGAATTTATTTCTTAACCTGTTAAACTAATACTCACCTTTGATTATGGAGTTTAGATCATTACTATTCAAAGTTACTGAAAGGTCTAGTATGTTCTACCCTTCCTCCCCCATCTTTGTAGATTCGATGTTTTCATGGTGTTTCTAATTTCTGGCATATTGTGTTTGTATGTGTATTTAGTCTTTCATATTCTTTGAGTGGTACAATTTCTCTTTCAAGTCATAATATTCCGTCTTCTCAGTCCATTCTATTGATAAGGCTTTCCTGTTGGCTTTTCTAATTGGATTGAGTTTTTTATTCTGTCTTTATTTCAGGTTGAGTTGTTCTGTATAGTTCTGTCTGTTTACTAAATTCAGTTTTCAGATTGTGAATTATCTTAATTTCATTTAGATTAATGTTTGTGTTGATTAGACTTTACTTAGAGGTTTATGCCTATAATCTTTAAATTTATTTATGTCTTATCTTTGTGTCCTTGAATTCCTTCTCTTTCCATTTGTTATTTTAAATTTTTTGTCCTGGGATTCATCTAAACAATTCTTATTGACAAACATTTTTGAAACTACTATGTTTTCATGGTTGGGACTATTACTTTGACATTTCATGCTTGCTTGCTTTCTTTCTTTTTTTTCTTTCTTTTTTTTTTTTTTTTGGTTTTGTGATGTTGTGATGTTACTGTAGTCATGTGGACTTCTTTCTTTACTTATGTATTAGGTTATGTGTGCAGAGTTGCTAGGTTAGTCTTTCAAATATCCAATCCTGACTTTTGTTTGGAAAGACAAGAGAATTCCATTTTATTGGTGACCAAGAAAGTGTGAGAATGTAGCCTATGCCTGAGTCTGCCTGGGCAATTCAACAAGCTCAGGACTGCACATGTAGGTCATGGTCTTTGTCATCCATCTATAATGGTGTGCAGTGTGTGCACTTGGAGTTAGAAACTGGAGTGGTAATGGAACAGGCTGGCAGGGATCTGGGACATTCTTGTGGCTGGTTTGATGCACACAATTTGTAAATCCAGCCTGTCCTGGATTGGAGATTCCATCTATGGTGAGGTCCTGTGGCACTCACTAGGCTGGATATGTGCATGAGCTGTGAAACCTCCACAAGGCTAGGAAGGGAGGGAAGGGCTTTGCTATACAGTTATTTTAGAAAGTAGGAAGATGTCAAAAAGGCTTAAATAATACTAGAATTATGCTTTCATGATAGTTCTAAACTGTTGAGGCCTTATTTAATATGTGACTTGCATGAACATATTTGAAACTTTTAGGACTTCAGCATTATGTTTAAAAAGTTGGTTTACTTCTTTTGCTTACATTTGAAAATTATTGAGTTCAATAAAATTTTGGTTTTTACCTACCTAGACTTTCCCCTAGGAACACCTAATTGAAATTAAAAAAACAAAACTAAACAAAAAGAGATTCATGAGAGAGATGGTCTAAGTACATAGGCATCAAACATGCATGTTAATTAGGACAGACAGACAGACAGACAGACAGAGACGGAGAGGGGGGAGATAGGAACACACATGCATGAGAGAGATGATCTAAGTATGTAGGCATCAAATATGCATGTTAATTAGGAAAACTTATAAAAATGTGAAACCAGATGTTACATAAATTATTTGATTCCCAGGATAGCAACAACTTATACACTGATAATATTTTTATATTTGCATGTGTACAACAATTTTCTATTTCTAGATTTCCCAATATTTATGCAATTTCCATGAAAATAACCATAAAAATAAATGGCACTCCCGGTGGGCTGTGGTGGCTCATGCCTTTAGTCCCAGCACTTGGCAGGCAGAGGCAGGTGGATTTCTGAGTTCGAGGCCAGCCTGGTCTACAGAGTGAGTTCCAGGACAGCCTGGGCTACATGGTTTCTCGAAAAACAAAAGAATAAGAGGAAGAGGAAGAGGAGGAAGAGGAAGAGGAGGAAGAGGAAGAGGAGGAAGAGGAAGAGGAGGAAGAAGAAGAGGAGGAAGAAGAAGATGAAGAAGAAGAAATAATGTCACTCCCTTCCTTGAAATGGTGTAAAGAATTCTGTATGTGGACTGATAAGGAAGTCAGTTGTATACAGTTTTACCATAGGGATGGTCTTCTAGATTCACTAACTTTGCTTATATTGTTCTGTCCTTCTCCTTCTCCTTCTCCTCTTTCTTTTCTTTCTCTTCTTCCTCTTCCTCTTCCTCCTCCTCATCCTCTTCCTCCTCTTCCTCCTCTTCCTCTTCCTCCTCCTCTTACTTCTTTGTTTTCTTTAATGATATACCAGATTCTTCTTTTATTAAATATATATTGTCACAGCACAGTTAATTAATGATCCTTGCTGTATAAGAAATTGAAATTTTGCTTGATATTTAAATACATGTAATATATGTGTTTAGAAATATCATAAATTATAGTTATTTGAGGTACTTACTCTGTTACTTTTTAATTTGATTAGTCACATTTCTTAAAGAAATAGCTGCCATTCTTCAAATAGTGACATCATGGTATGGGAAGATAAATATTTTTTAACTTTAAAAACTCATCTTTATGTACCTCCACCTGTACTCATGGACTGATTGGTGTGCTGCCCCTCCCTCGAGCCCTGCCTGTCTCCCAGGAGGCTCCCTTTAACCAGGGACACAGGTTAGTCCCTTGCTCCAATCCATTGGCCTTCTGAGACCCCACAGAGCCCAATAGATATAAGCTCTTCCCCTCACTGTCGGAGCTCCATTTCCCTTCTGGTCCTCAACTGCACCTGTTCTTTCAGACCAATGAACACAATGCCAGCTCACCCTATACCTGTCTGCCTCCCAGGACACCTGCGCTAACCCAAGACATATAGCTCCATCTGCCTCCTGGTAGGTGTGCCCCAACCCAGGTCATCCAAGCTAGTCAACACCAAAGAAAAACAGATGGCAAAAAACAAGTGCAAGAATATATTCAACAGAAGCCAGTGTAATATGGCACCATCAAAATCTAGGTCTCCCACTACAGCAAGCCCTGGATTTCCTAACATACTTAAAGAACAACATTGTGACCTTAAGTCCCATCTCATGAAGACGATAGAGGTCTTTAAAGAGGATATAAATAATTCCCTCAAAGACATACAGAAAAACACAGTTATACAGGTAGAAGCCCTTAAAGAGGAAACAAATAAATCCCTTAAAGAAATGCAGGAAAATACAATCGAACAGGTGAAGGAAATGAACAAAAAGGTCCGAGACCTAAAAATGTAAACAGAAACAAAAAAGAAATCCCAAATAGAGGCAACCCTGGATATGAAGAACCTAGGAAAGAGAACAGGAAATACAGACACTAGCATGACCTAAAGAATAGAAGTGCTGGAAGAGAGCGTCTCAGGCCTAGAAGATACCATAGAAGATACTGATACTTAGGTAAAAGAAAATGCAAAATGTTCCTAACCCATACCGTCCAGGAAATCTATGACACAATGAAAAGACCAAACCTAAGAATAGTAGGAACAGAAGAGGGTGAAGATTCTTAGTTCAACAGGCCAGAAAACATGTTCAACAAAATTATGGAAGAAAACTTCCCTAACCTAAAGAAATAAATTGCCATAAACATACAAGAATCCTATAGAACACCAAATAGATTGGACTTGTAAAGAAAATCTTCCCATCACATAATAATCAAAACACTAAATGTACAGAAAAAAGTAAGAACATTAAAAGCTGTAAAAGAAAAAGGCCAACTAACAAGGCAGATCTACCAGAATTACACCTGATTTCTCAACACAGAATCTAAAAGCCAGAAGACCCTGGACAGATGTCTTGTAGACCCTGTGAGACCATAGATGTCAGGACAGACTACTATACCCAGCAAAACTCTTTGTTACCATAGATGGGGAAAACAAGATATTCCATGACAAAACCAAATTTAAATAGTATCTTTTTACTAATTCAGCCTTACAGAGAATACTAAAAGGAAAACTCCAACAGAAAGATGCTAACTACACCCAAGAAACCACAAAAAATTACTCATCTCATATCAAACCTAAAAAAGAGAATAAGACACTCACACTACCACCTATAACCACAACATAATAAGAACTAACATTCATTGCTCATTAATATATCTCAACCTCCTTGGACTCAGCTCACCAATAAAATGACATGGGCTAACAGACTGGATATTATACAGTATCAATTATTCTGCTGGATACAAGAAACGTACTTCAACTACAAAGATAAAGTAAAGGGCTGGAAGAAGGTGTTCCAAGAAAATGGACCCAAGAAACAAACTGGAGTAGGTTAGATATTCTAATATCTAATAAAATAGACTTTTGACCAAAAGTAATCAAAGGGATGGAGAAGGAAACTTCATAATCATCAAAGGAAAAATCCACCAAGATAAAGTCCAATTCTGACTATCTATGCCCTAAATGTAAGCGCACTCACATTCATTAAGGAAACTTCACTGAAACTTAAAACACAGATTGAATTCCACACAATAATAATAGGCGACTTTAACATCCCACTTTCACCAACAGATAGGTCATTGAAACAGAAACCAGAGACACAATGTTATGAACCAAAATAACAGATATCTATAGAACCCATTGCCTTCCTGCCCCCATGACTATACCTTTTTCTCAGTACCTCATGGAACCTTCTCCAAATTGACCATGTAATCAGGCACAAAACAAGCCTCAACACATACAAGAAGATTGAAATATCTCCTTGTATTTTATCAGATCACCACAGATCAAGGCTGGACTGCAACAACAACAGAAAGAGCAGAAAGCTCACATACTCATGGAAACTGAGCAATTCTTTGCTCAGTCATCACTTATGGGAGAAATGAAGAATTTAAATCTAGAATTCAACGAAACGAAGGCACAACATACCCAAACGTATGGGACATGAAAGCAGTGCTAAGAGGAAAATTTATAACATGAAGTACCTTCATATAGAAATTGGAGAGATCCTACATTAGCAACTTAACAGCATACCTGAAAGCTCTAGAACAAAATGAAGAGGTCTCACCAAAGAGGAATAGAAGGCAGAAAATAATCAAACTCAGGACTGAAAATAACCAATTAGAACCAAAGAAAATGATACAAAAAATCAATAAGACTAAGAGTTGTTTCTTTGAGAAAATCAACATGATAGATAAGCCCTTAGCCAAACTAACTAAAGGACACAGATACAGTATCCAAATTAACAAAATCAGAAATGAAAAGGGATACATACAGAAACTGAGGAAATACAAAAAATCATCAATGAAATAGATGATTTCCTAGATGGATACCACATACCAAAGTTAAATCAAGATCAGCTAAACTATTTAAATAGTTCTATAACCCTAGGAAATAGAAGCAGCCATTAAAAACCTCCCAACCAAAAAAATCCCCATTGCCAGATGGTTTTTATGCAGAATTCTACCAGACTTTCAAAGAAAAGCTAATACCAATACTCATCAACGTATTCCACAAAATAGAAATAGAAAAAACACTGCCCATTTCATTCTATGAGCTCACAGTTACTTTGATACCTAAACCACAAAGATCCAACAAAGAAAGAATTTCAGACCAATTTCACTCATGTGTAACAACAAGAAAAATACTCAATAAAATTCTCACAAACCAAATCCAAGAACTTGTCAAATACATCATTCACCATGATAAAGTAGGCTTCATCCCAGGGATACAGGAATGGTTCAGTGTATAAAAATCTTATCAGTGTTATTCACCACATGAACATACTGAAAGAAAAAATGCACGATCATCTCATTAGATGCTGAAGAAGTCTTTGACAAAATACAACACACCTTCATGTTGAAAGTCTAAGGGAGATCAGGGATTCAAGACAAATACCTATATATAATAAAAGGAATATATAGCAAGCCAATAGCCAGTATCAAATTAAATGGAGAGAAGCTTGAGGCAATCTAACTAAAATCAGAGACAAGACAAGGCTGTCCTCTATCTCCCCCATTTATTCAGTATAATACTTGAAGTTCTAGCTAGAGCAATAAGACAACAAAAGGAGACCAAAGGAATACACATTGGAAAGGAAGACATCAAAGTATATATATATATATATAAGTGACACCCAAAACTTTAGTAGAGAAAGCATCTTCAACAATAGTGGTGGTCTTACTGGCTGCCTGCATATAGAAAAATACAAATTGATCCATATTTATTACCCTGCACAAAACTCAAAGTGGATCAGGGACCTTAACAAAAAATCATATACACTCAGTCTAATATCATAGAAAGTGAGAAATAACCTTTACTCATTATTGATACCAGAGAAAATTGAGTGAACAGAACTCCAGTGGCTCAGGCTCTAAGATCAACAATTCATAAATAGGTCCTCATGGAAATGAAAAGCTTCTGTAAGGCAAAGGACACTGTCAAATATAGGACAAATTGGCATCCTACAGATTAGGAAAAAAATCTTCACTAACCCTACATCTGATAGAGGGCTAATATACAAAATATATAAAGAACTGAAGCATATAACTTAAAAAAAAAACAAAACAAAACTAGATGACCCAATCAAAACATGGGGTACAGATCTAAACAGAGAATTCTCAACCCAGTAATCTCGAATGTCCTAGAAGCACTTAAAGAAATCTTCAACATCCTTAGTCATCAGTGGAATGCATATCAAAACGATCCTGAGATTGCACCTTACACCAATCAGAGCTCAAGTGACAGTACATGCTGGCAAGGATGTGGAGAAAGAGGAACACTCCTCCATTGCTGGTGGAATTTTTAACTTGTACAATCATTCTAGAAATCAATCTGGTAGTTTCTCAGAAAATTGGAAATCATTCTACCTGAAGACTCATCTATATCACTCCTGGGCATACACCCAAAAGATGTTCCATCATACCCCAAGGACGTGTGCTCCACTATGTACATAGCAGTTTTATTTGTAATAGCCAGAAACAGAAAGCAATCCAGATCTCCCTCAACTGAACAATGGATACAGAAAATGTGACACATTTATACAGTGAAATACTATTCAGCTATTTAATACAGGAACATCATGAATTTCACAGGCAAATGGATGAAACTAGAGAATATCCTAAGTCAGGTAACCCAGTTCCAATGGTCATTCACTGAATAGTGAATATTATCAAAAAAAATTGAGAATACCCATGATACACCCTGTAAACCTAAAGAAGTTAAACAACCAGGAAGGCCCAAGTAAGGATGCTTGAATCCCCCTTATAAAGAGGAACAAAATAGTCATGGGAGGCAGAGGAAGGGGAGAGACCTGAGTGGGACAGAGGAAACGGATGGAAGAGTGGGACAGGATCAGGTATGGAGAGAGACAGAAGAGAGTCACAGAGGGCTAGGAGAATACATGGAAATATTCCTCTGCTGGGACTGGGTTCTGGGGGCAACCATTACAAAGTTCCAAAGACCTGTGATATGAGAGGCTCCCAGGAGTCAACATAGTGACCTTACTCAAAATGCCCAACAGTGGGGATATGGAACCTAAAGAGATCACCTCCAGCAGCAAGGCAGGACCTCCATCCAGTAGAGGAATGGGTATACTATCCCACCTATAAAATTTTTGACCCAAAATTTGTCATGTCTAAAAGAAATGCTGGGACAAAGGTGGAGCAAAGGCTGAAGGGATGGCCGATCATTGACTTGCCCAACCTGAGACCCATCCCATGGCCAGGCACCAATCTCTGACACTATTTCTGATCCTATGTTGTGTTTGAAGCCAGGAGCCTAGCATAACTGCCCTCTGAGAGGCTCTACCCAGCAACTGAGATAGATACAGATACCCCATAGTCAAACAGTGGATGGAGGTCAGAAGTCTTATGGAAGAGTCAAGGGAAGGATTGAAAGCCCTCAAGGAGATGGCAACCCTACAATATAACCAATGGCATCAGCTAACCTGGACCTTTGTGAGCTCCCAGAGAGTGAGCCACCAACCAGAGAGCATGAAGAACCTTGTCCTAGGCCTCAGGCACAAATGCTGCGGAGAGCTGCTTCATCTTGCCTCAGTAGGAGGAGATGTGTGTAATCCTGCAAAGACTTGATGCACCAGGATAGGAGATGGGGTGTGTGCCCTCTCAGAGCTAAGGAAGAGGAGGCATGGAAGAGGGAGGAACTCTGGGAGCAGGACTAGGGGCAGGGCAGCATTTTGGTTAGAAATTAAAAATAAAGTAAGAATCATCTTTAGAATAAAGTGATCTCAATTTTTATATGGCCAAGATGAAGAAGAGATTTCTTTTAGTGGTTAGCAATATTGAGTTTACCCAAAGAAAAATAAGGTGTGTATGTTTTGTTATCTAAGAAACTGATTACAATACTTATATTCTCTGTATATAGCATGGAATTTAGAAAAGTATTGCTTATAACTTTTTAGTTATGACTGAAAGGTAAAAATAAGGAAGTACCTCATCAGAATATAATAATTCACTGCAAAACATTCATAAGCCACGAGTTATTTTCAATAAAATGAATGTCATGCTACATAAAAACAGTTGTTGAATAAATGTTTTCCAAAAGAATATGACCTTTTAAATTTGGTTTAGTGATCATATCATGCTATATTGTGTTTGACATAATAATTCTCATCAAATCACAATAATTCTAAGCTACATATGCTGTTAGAGAGTTTACATATCTATATTGTTGATTTGTACTTCACATTTCATTCCTGCATTGTTGCTTTTTCTATAGGATGAGCCACTAATAATGTAACAAGTTGTTGCATTACTCTGAAGAGACTGGAGGCCCCAGGGTGTTTAGAGGTCTGGTGTGGTGGTGGTTGGATGGCCAGTGGTGGAGACATCCTCATGGAGACAGGAGGGTGGGGAGGAGGTTTGAGGTGTGGATCAGACAGTGGACAGGGGGAGGGGAACAAAATCTGGAGTGTAAAAGAATAAAGAAATAAAAAAATTTAAAAAGCTGATACATAAATACCAATTAGTGAAAAAAGTGGCCATGCATTTAACGAAGACTGGAGAGAGATAGATGGAAGTGTTGGGAGGGAGAAAAGGGATGGACAAAATGGAAAGACTCAAACACCATCTAATATTTTTTATAGATTTATCTTTAAGTTATTTCTTAGTTAATTTGGTCATTCTCAAAAATTTAACTGTAATTATTGTAGGTTTATGTAGAAAGATCTGTGTTGAATATGTTTTTGAAGTATATTATTAAAGAAAATACTTTTTAATGTAGGAAAAACTTGTAAATTAGTTTTTGACTCATTGATATGTTTAAATTATCCTGGCGCACTCATGTTCTACGTTTACCGTCGAGCAGTATTGTAAAATACATCACGGACGGATTTTTTTTGGTTGGTTTTAAAATGTCAGATTTCCATTTTATTTATTAATGCTTATAAAATGTAATATATTTTACCATGCACTAGGATTTTAACAATTTTCTGTTATTTTTAACCTGTATATAATTTTAGTGAAAAATGATTTGGTAATAAGGATTTCTTTCATGAGCAATAACGTTTTGGTTCCCACCTCTTTTTCTGGGTTATATCATACTTGCCGATTTAAAAGGTCTCTTCTGAGAGTTAAATAGGTGATGCAATAGCAGTTACCGGGTAGCCGATGCTTTTCCTCTAAGGAGCTGGAATTGTGACATCGGTCAATTTAGTCCCTCTTTACTGTGTGTTTGATTTAGCATTCCTACTAGAGCAGCAGCACTTGAAACTGTCAAGTTTTCTAAGTTGCCATTTTGCAGCAGCTTAGTTAAGGGTGATATCTGCTGATCTCTATTTTTTGATTCCTCTTCAATTCCTACTTGCCAATAAAGGCTCTGCACTGTGAAACCCTTTGAAATAAGCTGAAGTTGTCTTCAAACATTTGTAGTTCAGTGAAAGTTCACCTAGAAGGTGAACACAAATTTAGTCAACTTTTAAAAATAGAATATTCTTAATACTCTTAGTATAGTACTATAGTCAATAAAACTTCTGGATTTATTTGCATACTTCTGCAAAGATTAAGTTTGAGGTCATTTGGGGAATAAAGTTGCCCTTATCAGCAGTTAATCAGAAAGGTTCATGTGGTCTTTATTTTCTACTTCCTCTGTTCCATCATTGGCTTCTTTTTTGTTTTCTTATTATTTTCCTCTTCTCATTTGGCTGAGTCTCCACAAGGCTTTTTTTCCTGCTGCTGATGGTCTATAACTGTCAGGCTTTCTGTTTTGAATTAATGAGTATATTAAGTATATATTCAGTAAAAAAACAATTAGCAGATAGCAGATAGATTGCAAAATATCATTAAATCAACCCTTACAGCATCCAGGAAACCTTCAGAGTAAGCTGATTGAGGGAACAATCAAAAGCAACATCAAATCAGGTGCTTAAAGCATCATGCAGAAACTAGTCATGCTGTGGTGCTTCTCTGAGACATTACCTCACAGAGTAGCGTTTTCCTCATGGATGACCTTCAGGTTCCTTGTTCCCACTGTAGACATTTTCATACCAAGGGGTGAACAACAGTAACTTGTGTTAGAAATGCTTTTTCTCTTTAGCTGTTCTCAAGATGCAATTTTTAACAAATATTCTTAGCTGTTTACTGATTTCTTTCTTAGAGTTAGAGAGTTTTGGAGGTCACCGAACTTAGATGTATGCTGGAGTCTGTGACAAGAAAACCCTCTTTTCCACTTTTAACCCAGAAATCCACTTTTAACAAGCCTATGCACATGATAGCTCGCCAATAGAACTTATTTACAAGGCTTTAGAAACATTTTCCTGCTTATACCTTTAATATTCATAGGCCTTTATATACAGTTTTCCTGCTTGAGCGTTCAATATATTTCTCAAGACATAGGAAGTTAGAATAAATTTCTACTTGGAAGTATCTCAGTATCAGTGGTATAGTGTTTACCTAGGGGTCCTGGGTTAGATTTCCAGTAGTTCTGCAAAAAGGAGAAAAAGATTGATCAAATCACTAGTTGTGACCCGCGCAATCGTCTCACCGGCAAGAACGCACGTGGGCACATAGGATCCTTCTGCAGCACGTGTTTATTCCCAAGTATGGAGGAGGAGAGAGAGAGATCTAACATGGCGCTGCTTTATATACACCCTAGGGTGGGGTGGACATATCTGATTGGCTGCTTGCTCAAATTCCCATGTTACGTCCCGGGTTGGGCGGTGATAGGCGGTCCTTTGCCATTGCACATGCGCTATTTTACTTGTTTACCCACGAGTGTCAGGTGCCAGCATCATTGGCTCTCCACAACTAGTCAGTTCGTATAGGGTAAGGGAAACTGAAGCAAAGATCCAAGTTATTTTTCTAATAATTACTTGGAGTGTACTTCACAACATTATATTTGAGCTATTTTTTTTGTTGCTGTGATGAAATAATATGACCAGAAGCAACTTAGAAAAGAAAAGAGCCTCTCTCTCTCTCTCTCTCTCTCTCTCTCTCTCTCTCTCTCTCTCTC
>JANHMN010000017.1:53143309-53155809 GCA_030674055.1 Rhabdomys pumilio
CTCTCTCTCTCTCTCTCTCTCTCTCTCTCTCTCTCTCTCTCTCTCTCTCTCCTGTTGCCATAGCCATAGAGTCCATAATGGTGGGAGAAACATGGCTGCAGGAGCTTCCTTGGTACTCTGTTTTTGGAAGTGCTTGTTGCATAACAATAACTAGAAATAAGGTGTATTGGACATGTTGTCATGTTCTGATTCACCTTAAAAGCACGGTTTAGTTTATTCCATTCTTCTTTAATCAGGAATAAAATTTCTCATTTTCTTTTTAGGTTATTGACATTATATCACGGTCTCCTGGAGTTTGATTTCTGAGTTTAGGCTAGTAACTTAAAAGTAAGCAATTTGTTGCTAGAAAGATGGCTCAGTTGTTATGAGCCCTGGCTGCTCTTCAGGATGAACTGGGTTCAATTCACAACAACCATATGGCAGCTAAATGGTAGCTCACCCCTGTCTGTAGCTCCAGTTCCAGGGCTTATGATACCCTCACACAGACATATATGCAGCCAAAACACCAATGAACATAAAATAAAAATAAAAGTTTAAAAAATAAACAATTTACAGAGACCTTTTCCTAAAAAGCGCATTATTTGGTGGTGAGGAAGGAAACCTGACTGCATATTTATTTACCAGCTCGTTCTCCATTATTCTCTCATTCCCCTGGGAGTTCTATGTATGTTTGAACCTCTTGTCTACTTCTCCTGCTGTTACCTGTTCAGGGCTTATGCTTGTAGTGTGTTCTGAGTTATACAGAATGATGACTGTCTTTTCATCCACCTGAGAAGTATTAATGGAAAGATGTTTGAGGATTTAAGAAAGTGTGATAATCTGCTTACAGACTTTAAATGTCAGCATTGTGGGTAAAAGCAATGTAAGTGAATATATTCCCTTGATTCACAAATATTTACCATTTATTATAACTACTCCAGTATCTGCAGGTTTACTTTCGAATATGCCCTTTTAACTTTAATTAGGTAGTATAAAGAAAATTATTTTCTTTTGTCAAATTCATTGTAAAATTTTAAAACTTTTTGTTCTATGTGTAGTTGATAGATGCCTTACTGTTGAAGCAGGCTTGAAACAAGCCAATTCTAAATCACAGTCATCTATAGGAAGTAACAGGATCAGGATCACTTTCTCCTCCTCTCACTTTGACAAGGGTTTGGACAAGTCCTTAGTGAACATGAGTGGAACCAAGTTTCCCCTCCTTTCAGATCCAGCAGTCTTCTGGGGTAGCTAGTGTTTTGAAAGAAGCCTGATGATTTGCAGGGAGAAGATCAGACACAAAGGAACAACCCTTTATGATTATAGGGGTGTTTCTTTATCACATGTTTAAGTTAAATAAATCTATCAGGTATTTCTATTTTACATTGAAATCTGAAAGTTTTAAATACTTTTTTTCTCATTTTAAGAATCTTACATCTGGTAGAGGGCTAATATCCAATATATACAAAGATCACAAGAAGTTAGAATCTAGAGAATCAAATAACCCTATTAAAAAATAGGGTACAGAGCTAAACAAAGAATTCTTAACTGAGGAATACCGAATGGCCAAGAAGCACTTAATGAAATGTTCAATATCCTTAGTCATCAGGGAAATGCAAATCCGAAGAACCCTGACATTCTACCTCACACCAGTCAGAATGGCTAAGATCAGAAACTCAGGTGATAGTAGATGCTGGTGAGGATGTGGAGAAAGAGGAACAATCCTCCATTGTTGGTGGAATTACAAGCTGGTACAACCACTCTGGAAATCAGTCTGATGGTTCCTTAGAAAATTGGACATAATACTTTCTGAGGACTCAGCTGTGCCACTCCTGAGCACATATCCAGAAGATGCCCTAACATGTAATAAGGACACATGCTGCACTATGTTCATAGCATCCCTATCTATAATAGGCAGAATCTGTAAACAACCCACATGTCCCTCATAGAGAAAATGTGGTACATTTACACAAGTATTACTCATCTATTAAAAACAATGAATTCATGAAATTCTTAGGCAAATGAATGGAACTAGAGATGATCCTGATTGAGGTAACCCAATCACATTAGGACACACATGGTATGTACTCACTGATAAGTGGACATTAGCCCAAATGCTCAGAATACCCAAGATACAACTCACAGACCACATGAAGCTCAAGAAGAAGGAAGACCAAAGTGTGGGTGCTTCTATCCTTCTTAGAAGGGGGAACAAATTACTCATGGGATCAAATATGGAGACAAAGTATGGAGGAGAGACTGAAGGAAAGGCCATCCAGAGACTACCCTACCTGGCAAGCCATCCCATATTCAGTCACCAAACACAGACACTATTATGCATGCCAAGAAGTGCATGCTGACAGGAGCCTGATATAGCTGTCTCCTGAGAGTCTTAGCCAGAGCCTGACAAATACAAAGGTAGATGCTCGCAGCCAACCATTGGACTCCCCAATGGAATCCCCAATGGAAAAGTTAGAGAAAGGACTGAAGGAACTGAAGGGGTTTGCAAAATCAACAATATCAACCAACTAGACCCACCAGAGCTCCCAGGGACTAAACCCTCAACCAAGGAGTACACATGGAGGGGCCCGTGGCTCCAGCTGCATATGTAGTAGCAGATGGCCTTGTAGGGCATCAGTAGGAGGAGAGGCCCTTGGTCCTGTGAAGGGAAGGCTTGATGCCCCAGTGTAGGGGAATGCTAGGGTGGGGAGGTTGGAGTAGGTGGGTGGGTGGGTCGGGGAACACCCTCATAGAAGCAGGGGATGGGGGATGAAGTAAGCGGTTTCGTGAGGGGTGGGTACCAGAAAAGGGGATAACATTTGAAATGTAAATAAAGAAAATATCTAGTAAAATAAAAAAAGAGAATTCTTGGTAGTCAGTAAAGAGTTGATTTATTAAAAGGAAATTTTTAATAATCTTTCTTTGTAATGACTGACGTTCCTATCCATGATACTAATTATTGAAATATTACCATTTTATTTATCAAAAATATATGTCTAAATTCATTAATGATAGGAAAATTTACTGTTATGAATTATAGTTTATTTTGATGTTAGTGAAAAATTGACTAAATATACTTAAACACTAAATTATTTTAATGTTAAAACTTTTTATGTACTTCTATTCAAAATAGTATACAGGTTTTGGATCCTTTACAATATGCAAGTGAGAGGTTGAAAGATTTTCGTGATCAGAAATATAGTTATGACAGAATCTGAGCCACTAATCAGTGTCAGACCATTTGCTCTGCATGCACAAGGCTCTGGGTTGAGTCCCCAGATTCACACAAAGTTTATATATACACACATGTACATATAAATGTATTAATATATAATCATAACATTTGTATACATGTGTGTATGTGCAACTAGTATTAAATATTTTGCCAAGGTACTATTTAGCTCAAGCTATGTAGAATAATATTTCTCAACATAAATAGCCATTTGCCTTAGTTTTGTTTGCAGATATTTGAATTTATATAAATAGAACATAGGGATTATATAGGTAAGGGAGATTATCACTTTTGCTTCATCTGATATTATTAGTCCTGTGAGATTTACAAGTTTCAAAGGAATGTTTACTACTACAGTTCTGCAGTGTACAAGCTATACTTAATATCTTGTTAACCTAATTTCCCATTGAAATAACTGATTAAAAAGAATTGTATACTAGGAAATTTTAGTTAAAACCTTGATATTATTTTAATCTGATAACAAATGAGTGTAGGTTCAAGTTCCTTTGGTTGCTGGCTATAAATCTAAACCTGTATTTTTTGGATTTATGAGGATAAGTCCTGCTTTGGCAATCTTGTAGATCCTCAAGAGAATAGTTAAACAGTGATTAATCATTGTTTCTTCACTGAGTGTGCAGAAAAGAATGGAAAAGCTGCATTTCACACTTCTGAAGCAATTAATCCCCATGATCTTAGCCAGGTTTGTCTTGTAGATAAGTCGGGATACAAAACGCTCCCTAATTTATCAATGTATGCATGCCATAAAGTATAAAACACACAATTTATTTCATATCATTTATAGTCAAATGTAAAAAAAGAGTGACTTTGCCATATCCAAGAGTGTTTCCTACATTACCTTCATATAAACTAAGTACCAGAGATTACAATGGGATTCCTGTTTACTGTGCACATCTGGTGCAGTCACTATGCATTTTCTCATTCACTGGCTGGCATTTTTAGTGATTGTGGCATAAATCACCTTGCTAATCAGAAACATAAGTGACGGGAAGTCATCTCCTTTTTTTGAACAATGGGAAAAAACATATGGCTTCTTAGACAGTACTTGGCTGTTATACTGTTTATGTGGCAGTATGTTCTGGATTTAGAATTCCATATTAATTGCAGTGTTTTGGTCTAAGATATTAAACACCTAGTGCTTGAGGTCAAAATATTTATATCATTTTAAACTACAAAGATGAAATCTCATACCTTATTTTCTTTTAATTTGTAATATAAGCAATTTGGGGATGAAGGTTTAAGCTGATAATGCATTGAGGAAAGTACATACATTTGCAAAGTGTATATGACTTATGGTAAAGTACCTAGTTATGTTTTTAATTTTATCTATTTTGAATTAGTTTATAGAATAGAATAAAACCATTGTCCTTAAAATGCTAAAAATGTGCGATGAATCAAATTTTTTAAAGTGGAAGCTATGTATGTTTATACTTTAATGAAAAAATCAAAGATTGAAATTTTGTAGTAATTAGAAATGTATGTATAGCTATACATGGTGACACATATCTATATCTTACCTTTAGGGAAGATGGAGGGAAGAGCCTGGTGAATTTGAGACTACCCGGGCTACATTTTTAGACCTTGTTCTTTCAATTCCTATCTACCAGGTAAGATAATAATAAAAAACAGAAATCAGAACTCGCTTCGTAAAATGTCTGCTATTGTATTTGTACTTACCCCTAATGAAACCGTCCACGTATCTAGAGTGTTTCCCTGAGAATTCTTCAGAGGGAACGAACTGATATGTAGCTGTTTAAAATAGGAACTTTAAATGGAGGTAAGTTTCATTTTGTTATGTGTACAAGCTAGTATTTTTATTAAAATGTCAATCATAATAATTTGTACTGTGGATTTATACACTTTATAGATAATGTTACACAATGAATAGAAATACAGTTTAAAGTAGTATTCAAAAATTTAAAAATAGCTTCAGAGTTGCTCATTTTGTTTTAGGAATCTTTATTATTTTGATTGGCACCGCCTGCATTAGGAAAGTGAATATCCACAAATTGAATAATAAACGTAGGGCTGATTTTTTAATAATTATTTGTATATTTGTGCATATCTGAGTGTGAATATTGAGGTGCCTGTGGAAGCCAGAGGTTGACATCAGATCCTTCGATCTAGAGTGAGCTGTCCAATGTAGGTGCTGGAGAATGAGCTCGTGTCCTCTGCAAGAGCAATGCGAACTCTTAACTCTTGAACTAGCGCTCTAGTCCCGAATTTTGTTTTGTTTTTTAAATCATTATTTGTTTGAAATATGCCTCTATCCATATTCTGTAGTTTAATATGATATGTAGCAGAATTCTGTATGTTATTATTTATAAATAATTTTTTTAATTAAAATTAGCCAGGACGTAAAAGACTAAGAGAGCTGTAGTCTACATTATTCCCTTGTTGTCCATTCTCATGTCTTTTATCTCAAGACTTTGCCCTTTCCATCTTTTATTATTGCCATCATATTGTATTTATTTTTATTTCTTATAGAAATCACAATAAAAGCAGTACAATCTTAAGCATATAAATTTCATTTTGTTCACCATAATATAGATTCTAGAAGCATAGAGTTTCGAAAACTTAAGAAATTACCATAGAATAAATGACTAAAAGTATCAGGACCAATGAAAAAAAAATAAAATTCTAGTTTTCCTAAGTGAACACCTTGGGTTTGATTGGATGCCTGTAGTGAAAATTTCTGGCATAAAGAGCTTGATGAAATTACATTAATTAAAAGCAGGTTTTTTTTTCACTCTGCTTTGAAAGCCAGGGTTCTCATTTCTATATACATCTAAATATTTGAATGAAATGTCTGGAGTGTCAGAGATTCAGGTATTTATTGTGTATTTTATTTACATATTTTATTTTCAGGGAAAATCTATTATTTGCTATATGCCATTCCATTCTTTGTTTTATTTAAGATTAGAATGTTGGTACATATTTTTAACAAAAAATATACTGAAATGAACTCAAAACCAGAAGAAAAGTTATTGTTCTTTGTTGTGTTTTAATGGCATAAAGAATGATGTATAAATACCATTAATGATTGTTCTCTGCCTGATGGTTTTCGTCTACTTCCCTTTCAGCTGTCCATTTCCCCATTTTGGTTTTAAGATAGTTCCCGATAAAGCAATGAAACTCTTTAATATGGCAAAGATGACCTGAGACCTGGAGCAGTCCTGTTTCCCAACCGCCTCCTCTATACGGAACTGTGCTTCTGTGACTTGGGCAGTGTTATTATGACCTAGTTATTTACCATGCTGTCAACATCTTAAAAGCTCCAGTGTCTCCACAGTATCACATTAGCCCTAGTTTCAGGCACATTAATGTTAGAGGACACTGTCTAGCCATAGGACCTGACAATAGTCTGGTGTTACTAAAGCTAATTGTTTGAATTCAGTTTGTGTTTTGTTTTGTCAGACTACTCTTGGGATTGGTAGATGCCTATTGAAATAGAAGGATGGTTGGTTGAGTTAAAAGATAAGTAAAGTCACAAAAGAAAATCAGGGGTTTTACTCTAAAACAGCAGTTCTCACCCTGCAGCTCTCGACCCCTTGGTGGGAATCACATGACCCATTCACAGGGGTCACCTGAGACCATTGGAAAACAGAAATTTCATTATGATTTATAACCACAGAAAAATTACTATTATGAGTCAAACAAAAATAATTTTATGATTGGGGTCCCCACAACCTGAGGAACTGTATTAAAGGATCACAGCATTAGGAAGGATGAAAACTATTGCTCTAAAATGTTTGGAGACAATAGCATGACCTTTGTATTTTCTGAGAAGCTAGAAGAAGGATGTTCTTTTTCCTTTGCCAGTGTATAAAATAATGCATATTTTGCAGTGTTGTGAAGGTTTGGATAGCATGGTAACAAAACAGGCTGAAAGGAAGTAGAACTCAGTGGGAGCAGGAGCTGCTTGCAGGAGCTACAGTAGGTTTTGCAGGAACAGGAGAAATTGAAAGCAAGGGTCCAGTACAAAGGGATGCAGACATCTGGATCGCAGGCAGACACGGGGGGGGGGTCCCCAAATTACTTTGGGGCTAGTGGAATTAGTAGAACAATAAACACAAGAGACGAAAACATAGCGAAAGGATAGGTCTTGTTTGTTGAGGAACACATCAGTGTGCTTTAGGGTGATTTTGATTTCTTTGGGGTAAAGGTGGGAGGCAGCAAGAAACAGTTATAGTTTTATAAAATAAGACCGCCCTTGAGATACTGAAGGTCTTTATTCCCTTTCGTAACTTTCCCACTCCCACTCAACAGCTCACTTCTGTGACAGAACAAGGTGTTGGGTCAACAAAGCCAAGACAGGATTCCTTCCCTTTAGAGCTGGAGACGTATAGGGAGCAGGCCGCAGTTAAGTATGATAGCGGCCCATGCAAAGAATAATGCAGTAGATGTAAGAATGGGCAACAGAAGACCTCAGACTTCTTAAAACATCCAGGTGGTAGATGTGAGGAACTTCATGGAGACCTCACAGAGGATCAAGGTGTCTGAAGTGTTCTGGAGGACTAGAGAGTGAAAGGCAGCTGGAAGCACTACTGCAGCCCCAATCACTACAAGTAAGGAATTGGGGTTTTAGGCTAAGCAATAGAGATACCTGAGATTGTAGTTTTGAAGACTTTGTTCGTTATGCTGTGTTTGCATTTTTAAATAAAAGGAGAAAAAGGAACAGGAAGACTGATGGCACAGAGAGCTTCAAATTTTAGTGCCAAGCATCATGACTTCTGAAGGGATATAAGCCAGGGAGAGGTGTGTCACATGTACATGTAGGGATTAGAGACAGAGTTGGAGAGCCCAGGCATTAGTTAAGAAATTATCTTTAGGTCTGGTGGGCTGGGCTGGATGTACTGAATTAGATTAGAGGTCAAGAAGAAGAGTATGCCATTTTAGGAGTTAGATTGACCAAATGTAGCAGTTGCTACCTAATGAGATGGTCTGGAAGGAAATAAAATCATTAGGCTTATATGACTAGTTGATTCTGTTATGCCTTAGGTTTCTTAGATACAAGAGAAGAGTTTGAAGAAGAGGATGGCTATTTTCTAGGTACCATGCTGATGATAAATATTTAGGAGAGGATTGGATAAACATGCATTTCTCAAGCTCAGGAGGTTAATTGCATATATATTGTGGGTATCCTTAATGTTAGTGAGTATTATTGGCCTAGCATATTTAATAGTTTGCTTAGCATTCTTCAAGCATTGAATCATGTATTGGTTAAGAGAATATAAGTAGGCATGTTTTACAGCTCCAAACAAGACAGAACAGAATTATACAGAGAGAGAAGGATAGGATCTTTAATAAGTTGAGTAGCCTTAAGCAAACAGTGTGATGAGAAAAGAGGAACTTGTTGACATGGAGGAGGGAAACATGGAGTGAAGGAAGACAAGAGACAGTGAACGGAGGATCAGTAGTGAGGTGTTGAACGTGGCACACATGATGTCCTTATATACATTAGAAGTAGGATACTCTGAGGCACAACTCTGTCTGCCCAGAGGTAGGGTAGATATAGCAAGGAGCCCTGATGGCTACCAGCAAATGAAGTATGTGAAGACCTCCCTATTAGAGAAAGAGATGCAAAATGAAATTTTAGTGTTCTTTATTTAGGAAACACCTTCAAAATGTTTTCATGTTCAGGTCAAAGAGTAAGACCCAGAACAGAGAGAGAGTCTGTGATATGGGAAAGTAAGTTAGTTAATTTTAAAGCAGTATATATGAAAAGATAAAACAACTTTGAATCAAGACTAGTAGAAATAGTACTTTGCCAAGGAGGATGGCATTAAAAATTTTTTAAATTTCATCATTGAGAATTCATACATTTTATTTTGATCATCTTCATCTTCTTCCTCCATTCCCTCCCACATCACTCCTCATTCCATATATATGTTGTGACTGCATTACTTTTCTTAAACTCACTTAGTTCTGTCTTTGCTGCCCACATATCTTGGGTATGTGGTCATCTACTGGGGTAGGTTAGATCTACCAGGGGCACATCATTAACCACCTCTCCCAACAGCTTCTTTTTTTGAGAATATTAGACATAAGAGAATTAGGACATGACCATTCAGGATCTCTAGGTACAGGATGTACTAGCAAAGAATTATAATTTTTAAGAACTATTTTGAGTAAAGTCTTAGGAAGTTTAAGGTAAAGGAAAGAGGGTGCAGTAAGCATGGGAAGCCTACAGACTGCAGTGAGAGCATGACCCCTGTGGTAGGGAGGAGGAGGCAGAGGCTCACATGTCGGTCCACCTCTGTACAGCCTCAGTCAGAACCATCCTGATCCTGAGGCCTCTGCCTTCCAGATGTCCTGTATTGGGCAGGAATGGTCTTTTAGCGTGATTGCAAATGTATAGGAGTTTATGGAGAACATGGCCTCACTAGGAACAATACGATCCTGATGGTCAGCTACAAAATGTTAGCCCACGGCTATTCAACAAGAACTATTGTCCAAGACATATAGTTCCTTTGCTATCATAGTGGATATTGATGTTTTACTTGGATGAGAGGATTAAGGATGGAAGAAATTCCTGTTACCCCATTACCAGCTATGCTTTCAGCAAGTTGGGCATAAAATATAAGATGTGTTGAAGATTTTCATGGTATTAACGACTGATGAAGCTCAGGAAAAGAGGACAGTGATCTGTAAGATGCTAGTTGAAGTGGTATATACAGTGTGTCCTAATGTCCAGGATTGTGAGGAAAAGACAATGCTGGAGAAAATCGGAGAGTGCACCTTTTCAATGACATAGTCCAACATGGAACTAGTGAGTCTGAGGTACTAATGAGGGCAGAGAAGCACAGCAGCTCAGGGCCAGATGGAATGCAGAGGACAAAGGACATGGGGTGTTTGTTTAAAAAAAAAAAAAAAAAAAGCCTTCAGAAAAGACTGTTGTCTTGAAATCCCGTCATGTGTATTGGGAATAAATTTTACCAACAGGAAATGATAAAGATGTGTTTGCATCATAGAATCATACTCATAAACATTGAGGATATATAAAGGCATTTTAACCAGTTGATTTCTGTACTGCAGCTTTTCTGCAAAGAAAAGTTTCAGACCCTCCTACATAGAGTCCAGGTTCCTTCCTCCCCTTTCCTTTTCCTTCCCTTTTTTCTTGATTCATGATTTCACTACATAGCTTTCTTTGTCCTGGAACTCACTGTATAGACCATTCTGGCCTCAAACTCACAGAGATCTGTGGGTTGTTGACTCCCAAGTGCAGGGATTAAAAAGGCATGTGTCACTACACCTGGCTAATGTTAAGTTTCTTGAGAGAATAAATCTTCTATAGTAATCAATGAGTACACACCTGTTCTTTTCAAAAATCTTTTTTTTTTGATGTTTCATTTTTTTAATAGACTAAAGAATACTTGTGTGCTTCTTTTATTTCTGAAAAGAAAGTCAAGTCAGTTCATCTCTCCCAATGTACTTATTTGTCTTTACAAGTTTCCTGATATCCTGATATAACTAAGATGATATACGTGGTTTTCAGCATCTGTGTAACAAGGAACATGTATTCTTTTCAGCAAAGGAACCATGTAATGCGCTTGTTTACCAAAGCATGAGGAAATAAGTGTGGATTTCAAGACAACATTAAAATTGGCGTGTTGTGCACACCTGTAATCCTAGTGCTGGGTGAGGTGCAGACAAGAGGATCCTTGAAGTTCACTGGCCAGCCTAATTTTCCAAATTGGTGAGCATGGAGGCAGAAGTTCACGTGTCTCCACCAGTCAAAGATAGTTTACATATCTAGGTTGGGTATTGGGTTACACTTCTGATTGAGCATTACCATACTTATAAAGCCTTTGATTAACATTTAAAAAATGTATAAAAGCAAAATGGAAAAGGGGGCATGGGACAGGGGCTTTCTAGGGAGGAGAAATGGGGAAAGGGGATGGCATCTGAAATGTAAGTAAAATATGCAATAAAAAAAAAGAAAAGGAAAAAAAAGAAACCTTCTCTCAAAGGTAATGTGGAAGAGGAAGATAACCAATATTGGCCTCTGGATTCCTGCACATGGAAATTCATATTTATATTTATGAACTGCTATGTAGCATGTGCCATATATACAAAATAAAGTTAAAAAGAAAGTATATCTGTAATGTAGCTTGAAATGATAAAGATTTGATAATGCTTTTGAAAGTACTAAAAATGTAAACTTCAATTTAATAGAATGTATCTCAGATCCTTTTTTAAAAAGAAAACAACGATCTAGATGTATGACGTCATGAACTGGGGTAAGGTCAATAGCCATCCCTACTTCAGCATCCACATATATTTTGTAGTATCTTAGACTCAGAGTCTAAGATGAGCCCTGCAGATGAGCCATTCTTTTAATCAGGATAGACGCTCCGACTCACTGTAAAGACTTACGGTCCTTGAAGAATGTCTTCATTTTAGAAAGCATTTAACGTTCCTGAGGTAGAGTTACTGTGTACCTGTCTCTTCATCATGGGTTCTGTCTGCATATATGTCTATTATATGCTAACTGGAACTTTAAATGTATATATTATATATATATATATATATATATATATATATATATATATACACACACACATATATTATATTATGTTGTATTATATTAATACATAGTAGAAGTTTTCACTTGTGGCTAAATTCACATTTATAATTATGTAAGTATAATTTGTAATCATAGTATGTAAATTGTAAGCATATATAATATAAACATTTACTGGATGATTTTCAATATGACTTGTCAAACTATTGCATTTTTTCTTGTTCTTAACTAATGAATTATTCTTTGAGATTTTTAAAGAAATAAACTTAGTTTTTGCATTGATTGACTTTAGTTTCAACTATGTAAAGTACAGTCCTTTTAATTGCCATTTCATATGCATTATGGATAAAATTATGGAACTTTTTATATTCATGTAAATTTAAAATTAAATTTAAATTTACTACCATATGCTTCAATAGCAAAACATAATATAGGCTATTATAATCATTTATATAAATTAGTTTTTAAAACCTGTTCAATATGTTTAATCAATATGTCATGAATTTCATATCTATATAGTTGTAATCCTTGTAAATTCTATAATATGTACTTTTATAGCACATACAGATTTTAAATAAAATTGAATAGACTTTTCTAGCCTGCATTATGGAGGAACTTCTGCTATCATACAATTGGCTGAGTAAGTATCAGCAAAGAACCATGATGCTTAAACAAGCCAAATTTTGTTTTCCATCAAACTTTTTATTTATAATTACTGATTATCCTCTTTCCAAATCGGCACATGTT
>JANHMN010000017.1:53158309-53163556 GCA_030674055.1 Rhabdomys pumilio
AACAGGGTAAGATTCCCTGTTTACTAAAATGCCTGAATTACTTTGAGTCTGGGGGAAAGCAATCAATAAGATTCCTATTTTCAAGGAATAAATTATCTGCTCAAAACTGTCTAGCAAATTTCTTATAGTTTGCATTGCCATGTTCATTACCAAATGTAAACCAATCTCACATATTCATATGTGTCTAGTGAAGGATAGAGGAATAGAAAATGTGGGAAGAAGGAGGAAAGAAAGAACTATTTGAAAATTTCCTCTTACATACTTTAGTTGAAATTTAGTATAATTCTCAATATATTATCTTAAAAGTAACTTTGATGTTCTTCTTTATTTGGCAGGTTATTATTTTATTACTTGGGAGCCAACCATGGTCAGTTTTTAGGTAGTAAAAGGAATAGGTCTTTTTCTTTCTTTTTTTTTTTAATTTTTTACTATTTTTAAGGTTAGCACAAGGCTTTCTGATAAATAGCTTATTAGCATGGCCCTTTATCACCTAAGAACTGAGGAGTTTTATGTGTTGTTGACTTCTCTGTTTCTATCTTTTAATTTGTCTCTGATTCTGCTCCTCAGCTTTTCATCATGACAAGGATCTGAAGTAAACTTAAAAAGAGGAAATTTTTGTTTGTTTATTTATTATTTCGGAGGTTTTAGTTGAAGATGTGTTTGATCCAGTTGGCTTTAGGCTTTCGGTGAAGCAGCACAGCATGGTGGCCATACCCGGTAGAGAAAATCATGTACGTCATGTCCAAATCATGGAACAGGCAAGAAAGTGGAAAGTGGTTGAGTTCTCTTCATCCCCACAAGCCCCAGCAACTTAATGACTTCTTGTCAGCCTTATCACCTTCCCAGGGGAGCACGCTTGTAAGCAGGCATTCACCCCATGGATCTTTGAAGAATAATATTTACGCCATTTTAAAAGAAATATACATTAATCTTTTAGTATCGTAATTCTTTATAATAGGATTGTATTTTAAGTTATACAAGTTCGTAATTTTACAGGTGACTGAGTACACAATATAGTACTTTGCATATGTGTAGAATGGTCATATTACTGAGTAGCTGAAGCATGCAAACTTATTTTACATATTACTGAATTATGGTCTTTGTATGTTAAGATATCTCTAGAACTATGAGATTTGTTGAGAAAAGATAGTGATTCCCTTCCCCCCGTCCCATCCCCAGTGAGAAATGGTTACTTTGTTGTGGTCTCATGTACTTTTTCCTCTGCATTGTTGTGTGCTGAATACATGGTCTCAAATATTGTATTGTGCTATGACATAATTTTTGAAATATTTTGAATGATAGTTCTAGTAGTTCAAGTAGTAACCACTGAGGAAGACAAACGGAGGAGGAGCATGAGCTTGAGACTTCCCTTGGTGATTGATAACATGTTCACTGCAAGATATGGCCACATAGTAGGACCTATAATTAGAAAGTTATTCACTTGAAATATAAACATTCATTGTTTGAATTTTTAATGTTTCTGTCCATTTGGAAACTATACATTTATACTTTCTTTGACAGAGTTTATTAAATATATTGTGCACCAACTTCATGAATAGAAGTGTCCCCAAGAATGATCACCATAGCATGGTAAACTTAAACGTGCAGCAGTGAGACACATACCTTGACAGTGACCACCTGGTGACACACTCGACGAGAAAAATCATATGACTTGTACTGAAAATGACCTTGGGCTAGCAAAGGCTAGTGAAATCATGGACCTTGAAGTAGACCTTACAACAGCTACTTTAATAAAGTAGCACAAATCTTATCTACATTCTAAGTGTTTGTCCTTCTCCTCACAAGTAAGTGTAGTCCCCATCTCTCATCAAGTAAACTTCTCTTTGTTACAGGCAGAGACCATTACAGAATGCAACAACCAATCAAAATGCAGGTTGTGGCACCCAGTCCCAATGGACACATCTACAGTACCACTCCTGCACCTAAGGCTCAGGGAACATTGCAGAAGGGAGAGCAGAAAATCTGTAAGAGCCAGAAGATGAGGAAGTGTATTGTGAAGCTGTGTCTCCTAGTAGTGTCAGAAGTCTTACCAGTCAGTATGCTTGCCTAAACATGAACGGAACACAGCCAATATGAGATATGCTAAATTAGACCAGGAAAGGCCCATGAGGCCCCAACCATACACAGAGACCACAGGGAACTAAGAAATGCTGAGAGCAGAAAAAAAATTGTTTTCCCTAGGAAAGAGCGAGGGACAGGATGAAAAGAGGCCATTAATTTGAAAGAAAGCAAGGAAGAGCCTATGGGAGGGATTGGACATAGGAAAGGAAAGGGAGAATTTATATAATTTCAAAACAATAAATGACAATTAAAAATTGATAAAAAAATTAAAAGGCAAATATAAATTATTCTGACTTGAAGTGCTATCCCTTGTTAACAAAAGCAGCACTGCATATAGAAATGATATTTTCTTGCAACTGAGCCTTTCACGTTCTTGTCTGTCACTTTTCCTGCATGAGTGCTTTAAATATCTCTACAGCTAACCATGTACAGGTTTGCCTTTTCAACTAAAATTATAGTAGTTATTCCTCTCCTTTAGTATTTAATAGAATCTTTCCATAGAAAGGATTCATACAAAATATTTATGAGAATGTGATAGTTGGTTAATAAGCACTATTACTCATACGGACGTGATCCATGATAATACATTATCCGAGCAGAGGACTGAGAAAATGTAACCTAACGAATTAGCTGAAAGAATTTCTAGAATTCTTTCGTGAAAAAATGATCATGCAGAAAAGGTGATGTCTCCATAAGCTTTTAGTTTTCTGCAATTAATGTTTATAGGCAGAAATTTACAAAATTAATATATCCCATTATATCTGGGTCCCCAGACACACAGGTTTGCTTTACCGTTCCTCATGGAGTAGCACAGTACTGATAACCAGCAACAGCATCCAAATATCAGATATTCCAAACACTGGAGATAGGGATAGATTAAAGCCATTAAATTAACTTTCACATCTTAAAATTAGTTTCTCGTATAACTGACCAAGGAACCTCAATTAATATGTTTAAATTGGATTTTTCCCCCTCAGTTTAAATTTTCCCTCTTTTTGTTCCCTTTATTGCCTGGCATAGCATGTCTGTGTAATGTTTGGCAGGTCCAAAATTGAAATGATAGGTAGTATACTCAAGGTTCGATGTCCAGATCCTACTGCTGTATTTATTCATTCTAATATAAATGGTAAAATAATAACCATTTGTTTAAGATGAGTTTTGAGAAACAGAGGTAAGGTGTAAGATCCTCACAGGTATGTTATGGAATCAACAGGTACTGGGTTAAAGATTGGAAATAACTTCCTGTAAGCACCTTCATGCCTTTCTGATTCTACTTTTCTGTTCCTGTTGAATTTAGTGAAGGACTGGAAAGCTTACTCAGTCTTTAAGACTCAGTTGAATTGAACGTCTCTCATTAAATAATTTTGCTGTCACAGTTTTGAGCCTCACAGTTTACATATTCATGAGGTGGAAATTCAGTTAGTTATGTGTTTGTGGTTCTGTTACACTGTCCATTCCTTCAGCTTAAGGCTAGAATCTGCAAGAAGTTGCTTTCTTGGTCACAGCATATTGTGAAACCATTCTTTCTCTGTCTTTTGGTCTGTCTTACTTTGGTCTCAGGATCATGTTAATATAAAATGAATTGTGACATGCTTCTTGCTAATATATATATTGTAAGACCGTTGAAACTTAAAATAAACAGTGACATTTCATCTTTTAATATATATTCTGAGACAGTTGAAACATTATTCAAATGATCAGGTTTTGAAACCTTGTTAAAACTTAGCCATACTATGACCACGGTACATCTTTGATTGTATGAACATTGTAGTGGCACAAGAAATCTTTGAGTATATATCCAAAACTCCCTAAAAGGAATGATAAAAGTAATAGTACGTTCGTGTTCTCTAAAGTTCACTAAATGGGTTCTTTTTCATAGAATTCTATTCATCTTGTGTTTTCACTTTGTTGATAATATGGTATCTATCATATCTTCTTTCCCTAATCTCTGTGTCAAAGGCATCTTACCTAGGTGTCTTATACTGTCTCCTTGAACATTTCTATCAGTACATTGGGTTTTCTGTTTCTGCTTGACCAGATAACTAGAATATATTTCATTAAACTTTTCAAAAAAGGAAAAAAATCTAGCTTACTTGCCTGTAGGTAATATTTATTTGACTTAATATTATAATTTTTATTTTTACTTGGTCAGTGGTAGAGATTGAACCTCTGCACCTAGAGCATACATATGATACATCACTAATCTCTTCATGTTCCAGGCTTACTACATTATTTTTATTACCATCTGGAGAAAGGTCTAGCCTGTCATTTGTTATATATATTTTTCTTTTAATAAATTACTAATCTTTATTTTTCCATTTTTGTTAAGCATGATGTAATTTTCTTTTTTAGTTCTTTAAACTATTTTTAAGCCTTCCATTGTAAAATAGAACATAGATGTTGAAAACTATTCCAAAGAAGACATATCTTAAATTATTGTACATGCATATGAATGTTATTTGCATTACAGATAAAGGTTTGTCTGCTACATCAAAGCCCTCCCATGGTCTGTGAGAGTTATAGCCTTCCTCCTTCCCAAAGGCGCTACTCTTTTGACTTTCAGAGCAGCACCTTATTTCAGTTTGTGGGGTTAATATCCAAGTTTGTATCTCTAAACTACTTTCAAATCTTTTTTAATCTGTAGAATTATTTCTACAAATAGCTAGTTGTTTTGTTTTGTTTTTGACCTACTGAAGAACCTGGTTGTTTGACCTAATTCCTAGAAGTTATCGTCCTATTAGTTTTATACTAATGTAACAGTTCACAATGTTGTATGAACAGTTTGTTACACATTCACTTTTGAATCAAGGTGAATAAGTTAATGAGGTTTAGGTATAGTCTCTTAGTCATGGTAGCTACTCTTATGTCTTATCTTCATCAGAAGGTACAAAATACTCCTAATGTTTAATGCTTCTAAGAATTGATAACTCAAAGCCTAGAACCATTAATTCTTTCTTTTGTTTTATTGAAAATTCTAATTACAATATAGATTACATCATTTTCACCTTCTTTGTTCTTTTTCCAACATTACTCATGACCTCCTATACTTCCTCTCAAATTGATGGCCTCTTCCCTCTTCTTTATTTTAACACACTCCCTCTCCTCCCTCTCCTTCTCCTCCCTCTATTCCCTCTCCCTCTCCCTCTCCCTCTCCCTCTCCCTCTC
>JANHMN010000017.1:53163656-53218800 GCA_030674055.1 Rhabdomys pumilio
CCCTCTCCCTCTCCCTCTCCCTCTCCCTCTCCCTCTCCCTCTCCCTCCCCTGCCTCGCTTTCTTTGTGTGTGTGTTTGCATACATATAAACTTATAGGCATTGTATTCAATTTTAAGTAAATATGAAGTAATATGGATTCTTGAGGCTTTGTCAAACATCCTTGGTGTTACTTGTTTGCTCATCTATTCCCTTCCTTTTGTATTGGTGTCCCTTACCTCTTCCCAATTAGAAATTTCCTTCATTTTTTTTTCTATTTCTCCTTTCTAATCATCTGAAACTCTATTACCTACTACCCTCATTTTCACTTTTATTTTTCAGGTTTCTGTGGCTATTCACATCTGAAATTTAGATCTAAGAACCCCAGTTGAGACAGAACATGTGGCATTTGTTTTTCTGGGTCTGGGTTACCTTACTCAGTATTATCGTTCAAGTTCTTTGTACTTTGAAGTTTTATGATTGCACTTTTTTTCACACCTAAGTAGTGTTCCAATGTATGTATACTTACTACATTTCATTATTTATGTGTTGACGGACACTTAGATTGTTTTCTTCTCATGACTATTGTGAAAAGGGCAGCAGTGAACATAGCTGAGCTATGTTCACACAACTACGTTCACTCCACATCTGTGGAGTAGGATGCTGTGAGTCCTTTGGGCAGATGCCAAGAAGTGGACTCTATACAGACAGGTCAGAAGGGAGATTTGTTTTAAGCTTTTTGAAGATCTATACTGAATTTTAAAGTGGTTGCATGTCCCGGCCCGAGCTGCCCGGCTTGGGGGCCACTGTGTCCCACCCGAGCTGCTGCTCTGGTCCGCGGGTCCGGGTCTAGTAAGAGAGAGAGTGGGGATAAAGGGGAAGAGACCCGAAGAATGGAGACAAGACAGAGGTTCTGATGAAGTCTCAAGTCTCTTTTATTGTCTTTTTTATTGAAGGGAAGTCCGGGATATTTATACACTTTTGTCACGTGCCTTGCAGGTGTGGATATCACGTGTGCCTTACAAACATGTATAGCGTGGATAGCACGAGCACCTCATGCCTTGCAGGCCTGGATACCATGTGAGCCTTGCAGCTGGGGGCACTAAACAGCAAAACAAGCTATGTGGGATAAACAAGATGTTTATCAGAGTGTGCTCAGCTGTTGTAAGCTGTTGAAAAACAAGTCTCTTGTCAGGGTATATGGCTCGAGATGGTTGCAAAGCTGATAGCCGCTTTCTGCTAGAAGTTGGCTCCCAACAATTAGTTGTACCAGTTTGCATTCTAACCAACAGTGGATTTTTTTTTCCCATAGCCTTGACATCATTTGTTATCAGTTATTTAATTCTTAGTTATTCTGAATGGGGTGATACATAATCGCAAAGTTGTTTTACTCCTCATTGATAAAACATTTTGAGGTATTTTGTTGATGTGAGTTGAGTTGTTTGTTTCTTAACTTTTTGTTTTTGAGTTCTTTCATTCATATATATCTATCTCTGTCTATATCTTTATCTGTCTATTTATCTAATGGTAGAGATTATCTATCGATCTATCTATCTATCAATCGATATCTATCGGTAGAAGTTCTTTGCTTTCTGGGTTTCCTTTACACTTAATGGTTTGGTTTTTTTTTTTTTCTTTTGCTATACAGAACTGTTAAGTTTTATGAGGCTTCTTTTGTCAATTATTGACCTTAATTCCTTGGCAAGTGAATTCAGAGAGCCTTTTCCTATATTTATATCTTTTTAAGGTACTGCCTGTGCTTTTTTTTTTTTCCCTAGTGTTTTATCATTTCAGATTTCCAGTTGAGACTTTTGATTTTTTTTGTAGTGTTGTTCAGAGTAAAGGATATGGGTGTAATTTTATTCTTCTGCATGTGAACCTACAATTTTTCCATCATCATTTGTTGAAGATACTGTCTTTTCTTCATTGCATGTTATATAATTTTTTTTATCAAACCTTTTTACATAGGATCTTTCATTTTTCAAATTTGTGGTTAACTAGAACCTATTTCATCATTGTAGTTAAGTATTATATTGTTCAGGAAGTGTAGGGTGTATATTCTTCTTATATATTATGATAACTTTTGTTTCCTCATATGTATATACATATATTATATATGTATATATATTTATATATTTGCTAGTGTTTCAGTAGCATTTCTTTTCAAAAATCTGCTCTTTGATTTGTCATTAGATATATTTTACATAGATATTAAATATCAAGTCTTTGAGATGATCTATGCTTTTAGTTTTTTTTTTTTTAGCTGTAGTGATTTGATAGGAGGGAATTAATGGAACAAACATCTCTGGAATTACAAATGTTAATAGACCACGTGTCTAGTTTTTTGTTATTCGTTTACTTTTGAGCAGTTGTCAAAGTAAGAAATGAACTAGGACTCTAGGACAGAACACAGCAGATAGATACTAAATAATCATAAATAGATGTAAAACTCTGTCACGTGGAGTCTAGACCCCACTTTCTGATAAAGGCATAGCAGTTTAATTAGGAGTGTGATGTAGAGGGTAGGTTGCCAGCTAAATCTAACCTGACATTGTGCTTAGCTCATATACAAGTCTGGTTCTTTGCGGAAATGCTTTTGTAAAAATGAAGGAAGAGTGCTTTTTCTTGACATTTGAGCTTTATATTAAATTCAAATTTGTTTCTATAAGTAAAGTTGAATTTATGAACCATTCTTATTCATTTACCTCCAAGTTGAATAGTTGCTACTGAGATTCTGTGGCCCCACAAACTCTATCACTGGCTCTTAACATTTTACATTTTATAAACCTCTGAGAGAATTAATTACATTTTATTTCATCATCCATATTTCAAGGTTTTTGTTGCTATTATTTTTATTTGTTTTATTTGAGAGGCTTGCTATATAGCCCATACTGACCTTGAGTTTACTTTTTAGCTCAGGTTAGCCTACTACTTAAGATAGTCCTAATTTTTTGTGAGTTCTGTTATTATAGGTTTACTGATTAGTTATTTTGTTAACTTGACCCAAACTAGAGTCCTCAGTGAGGGACCTGGATTGAGAAAATGTTTGTATAAAGTTAACATATAGGCAAGTGTGTGGAGCATTTTCCTCATTAATGCTTGGTGTGGGAAGTTCTGGCCTACCAGAGCAGGTAGTATGAGAAAGCAGGCTGAGCAGGCCAGTGAGCAGCAGGCCAGTGAGCAGCAGGCCCGTGAGCAGCAGGCCCGTGAGCAGCAGGCCCGTGAGCAGCAGGCCACTGTGCCTCCACTCCTGCCTCTTTTTCCCACCTTGCATTTCTACCCTGACTTCCTTCAGTAATGGACCTGAAATTGTAAGAAGAATTAACCCTTTAGTCCTCAGGTTGCTTTTGGTCATGTTGTTTATCGCGCTAGTAGAAGACATAACCAGTATGATAGTCATGCATCCCAGTGGCAGCCTGTTTTCTTTGTTGTGTTCTTGGTATTGTGAGACAGGATCTTACTGTGCTTGAATTCATGATGATTTTGCTTCTGTTTTCTGAGTACTGCGTTTATAAGAACAGATAGCTTATTATAAGAGGATTTTCTAAATTTCATGTCCCCACATATAATTGAATAAACTGCTTGTGATCACTAATTTATGAAAGCTATGTTAGGTTGTAAGTGTTGTTTTCTGTGGAGATTTTATTTTCATGAATAATTTCCTTAAAGTTTCCTCAAATTACCATCTAAATAAGTGAATTGATGATTAAAGTTATCTTGAAAAGAAATATTTTCAGATTTTGGGACCATATTATGATTTTAATTAGTATTGAACTTGGAAATTGACATGCAAAATGCTTTAAGAATTTAGAATTTTATTTTGTTTTGTGGATGGAAAAATGTGTCTTGGCATAGATTTTAGTCATAGGGAAAATATTAATTTAGTTTGGTTTTACATATCTGTATTTATTAATGCTTTAAAGCTTTTCTTTTGTTGTTGTTTTTGTTTAATTTTTGAGACAGTCTTACTATGTCTCTCTGGCTAACCTGGAACTTAGGCTATGCTGGCATGAACTCAGAGATCCACTTAGCTTTGTCTCCTAGGTACTGGGATTACAGGCGTGCACCATCATGCAAGTTTAAATGGTTTTCTTTTCTCTGTATTTTTTTATATTCATCAAAATCAAAATAAAGGAAATGGTCAATAAGTACAGTTCATTTCTGTATGTCAGTTATTTTCATTGAAATTAAATAAAGGTCAGGTTTTGCTCTTCTTGCTTGCAGAGTCATTTATGAAACACATTCTTAAGATGTTAATGAAGATAATTCAGTTATTATTTTAAAAATATATTACTATTTTGATAGAATAGAGCTGATTTTGAAATGTTGTAAAGTACCACTTATAATCTATTGCATTCTAATAAGATTTCACAGCTTATAAGGAAAGATATGCACCAGGCTTGCTACCATCAGATCCCACGCACATGGAAATTTTTCTCTTTAGTTTGCAAGTTGTGTGAAAGGTAGACAGACTGAAGATCTAGAGGCAAGCTCAGCAGATATTTTAATGTCACAGTAAATAATAAGAGGAGCCTGAGTTGCCTAATGACTAGTCATGGATGGAGAAGATGGTGCTGAAATACAAATAGCAGAAATGAACGTTAAAGTGGATAAGACTAATTGTCCATTTAAAGTTAATTATTAAATGTTACTAGTTTTATAGGGCTTAATTTAATATAGCTATTATCAGATTATTTAGTATTAGAAACAATAACTCAAGTGCCTTGATTTACAAGGAAGGGAACTTTGAAGGTAGCATGGAAAGATTTTATGGAGAAAGTGGCATTTCGCTAACACTCAAATCATGTAGTCTTTACTATCCAGCTCCTATTTGTGAAAAGTTTTTACTTCATCCCAGGGTATAAATTGTTGAGTCACTGGCAGGAAAGCCAGGGCTACACAATGAAGCCTTCTCTAGAAAAACAAAACAGAGAGACAAACAAAAGATTGTAAAACTGTTATATGATGGGAGATAGAAGAGAATATATTCATAGATATAACTTAAGAAAACTTAAGAAAGGAAGGGAAAGAACAGAAATCCCCCTTTATGGCTTTGCTTGAGCAGAGCATGTTCAGTCTAAACCTTTTATATCAGAGTCCCTGCCTCCAGGGCAGCTGCTTTCCTCTCTGTGGCTCTTCTTTAAGGGTGTTCAGCCATGGCACTCCATCCTAGCTTCTCTGCTGAGTAGTGTTGGTGTCCAAGATTCACTCTTGTGAGTTTGAATTCTTTTTTTTGTTTGTTTGTTTGTTTTTGTTGTTTTGTTTTGTTTTGTTTTGTTTTTCGAGACAGGGTTTCTCTGTGTAGCCCTGGCTGTCCTGGAACTCACTCGGTAGACTAGGCTGGCCTCGAACTCAGAAATCCACCTGCCTCTGCCTCCCAAGTGCTGGGATGAAAGGCGTACGCCACCACCGCCCAGCTGTGAGTTTGAATTCTTATAAAGACTGTCTTTTTAAAATTGAACCTTTTAAATAATATATATTAATTGTACAAACTAAGGGATTCCCTGTGACATTTTCACATCTGTAAGATGCTTTGATCATATCCTCCTGTTTTCCACATACACTCTGTCTTTCCCAAGGTGCATGAGTGTTGCTTATGCACCTCACATGTGAACGTAGAAACCTGGGCTCAACCTCGGTGTGGTTCCTTAGGTACTGTTCACTTTTATCCTTCCATCATGCCTGCCTGCCTCCCCCCTCCCTCCCTTCCTCCTTCCTTCCTTCCTCCCTCCCTCCCTCCCTCCCTCCCTCCCTCCCTCCCTCCCTTCCTTCCTTCCTTCCTTCCTTCCTTCCTTCCTTTTTTTTTAAAGACAAGATCACTTGTTGGCAGCTTTGGCTGGCTGCCCATTATGCTGCAGATTGTCCTCTCCTCACTTTCCTCTCAACCGAATTACAGATATATGTAATCCTCCCCCATAGATTCTGGGAAATGAACTCAGGTCCAGGGCAATCAACAACAGCCACATTAGTTACTGAGCTTTCAACACTTTCCCAAATATTTCTGAATGTTTCTTTTACAAAGAGGCATGTATACATAGGTCTTGCTAAGAGCACTGTGTGTTTTGACTGGTAACCTTGTTACAAGTATTCTAGTATATTAAAATCTTAAGCTATTTAACAGGATTTTTTCTCATCATCTCATGCTGTAGTTATTTGTATAGGGATCCTATCACATGTCATTTTATCTCTTCAAATTCCTGAATTGAAAGTGGCCTATAGCTAGGTGGTAATGGTGCTTTATTCCAGCTCTGGGGACACAGAGGAAGGTAGCTTTCTGATTTTGAGGCAGGTCAGGTCTACAGAGCAACAACCAGGGCTACACAGGGAAACCCTGTAGACAAATACAAAGATCTGATGACCCTACAGTAGGTGAGTGTGTAGGGTTGTTAGTAGATTTTAAAGGAAAGCAAAGTTTCCCATACTTTGTTAACATTAATGTAAGGAATAAGCATATATTGCTACCCAGTCTTTTGTTTGACATACATTAGAGGACTGACTAGTTTTCAAGTTAGTAGTACTTTTTTTTGAATTTTAGAAATATTAATCCTATACCTCTTTGCACCCAATGCAGCGCCCACAAGTATCACATTAGAATCTCTGTTGGGAGATGGTATAGTGTGGGGTTCTTTATATTGTTAGAGAAAGGAAGAGCAGAGTTTCATAACAAAGTCAAATCTTGTCGTCACATCAGAGTTAACACATTAGTTTTAGATTGGGAAGATAATGGACAAGTGTCCATTGGAGTGAGTGTGTGTGTGTGTGTGTGCGTGCGCGCGCATGTGTCTGTGCATGTGCATGTGTGTGTTTGCACTCCTGTGCATGCATGTGTGCTCTGATACACTCATAGTAAAAAATCTCTAATGTGGACTTTCTAGGTCAGTTAAAATGTATTTGTAATTTGATTCCCCTTCTTTGTCTTTTGCCATCAGTGTCTAAAGGAAGCTGGTTTTTCTGAATCCATAGTGTCTATTGCCAGACTATTTTTTTTTTTTGCCATTTTGATAAGGAAAATAGAATCTCCATCACTCCTACAATCTCCTTTTTCCTTGTCAAGTTTGCAAACTTCTACTCATCCTTTGGTATACTATTTGACATAGAACAATCTGGACAATCTGAATTTCATTTGGAAACTGTTTTGATTCTCATTGAAAATGGTCTTAAATTGCAATTTTGAGGCTGAATTGTTTAAGATCAGGCAAGAATTGCAGCTTTGTTGTTTTAAAAAGCTCACCTCTTTGATACTTCTATGATTGCTCTTCCCTCTTTCTTAAGTTCTTAGGTTCTTGTGGAAATTATTTTGAAAGATTAATGTTCTATGACCTTATAGTTTTTGTGGCTAAATCATAGTTTCCCATTAGAAGGACAGTGCTGTGCCAGCATCACAAATCTGTACTGCTGTGCAGTTCTTGTCCCCTTACTCTGGTGTTGCACATGTTTAAGATGGTACTAACACTTGGGGGAAATCAGAGGTAGGGCAGGAGTTGAAGAAATCAGGAAAAGGTCTTCTCTCACGTCTTCTCACAATAAATTAAAACTAGACATTATGTCTCATTTTAATATGCAGTTATTTTTGGTGTTTATATGTTTTATGTTTTGATCACTGTTCAGTATTTAAACTCTTTCAAATATGCAAAGATTAAATGTTTAATAAAAATTGCTTGTTGTTTTCAACATCTGTGTGCAGAGAACAATGGCCCACTGGAGTGCAGAAAGCTTGTAAAGTTTTCCACTGTATTGAGAATGACAGAAAGTTCAGTGAGGAGTTTGCCTCCCTCATTACAGAGCTACTTCTGTGGCTGCGATTACACTAAGAGCATCTTTAATTGCTTTAAAATCTGAATGCATGATAAGAATGGATTAATTTGATTTTTCTGTTACTACAAGTAGCAGATGGTTTATGTCTTAGGAATGCTCATGTTGTAAAATGAGATCCCCAGCTCATCCGTGATTGGTCACTGTTAATGAAGCATGCTGTGCTGATTATTGATTTAGAAAATGAGGATGACATGAGTATTGTGTGTGTTGCTGTAATAAATTAAAGAGGAGTATTTTAATAGCCAGCAGACATACACCTTAAATAACATGAAATATTTGATTTTCTATTCAGGTGGTCTCTGCCCTGTCAAACTAATTTTATTGTTTATTAAAAAGATATACTTTTATAGTTTCAGCTAACAAGCAGATGGCCGTCTTTACTTATTTCTGTTTTGTATTGCTGTATGACCAATCAGATGCATGATAGGAACCCAAATTAGCTTGTTGTCTGCAAAGCAATGGTGTAGCCACGGAAGGAAATCTTTTGCTCTTTGTGTGCACGTCTGTGTGTGCACGTCTGTGTGTGTGTGTGTGTGTCCGTCTGTATGTATGTATGTCTGTATGTGCATGATTGTGTGCGTGTGACTGTGTATATGTTAGAGAAAGACAATGTGCTGTTGTTCATGTTCATTTAGTTTGTTTTCTTATTGATTCTTCCTCATCGAATTTTTTATTTTACTTTATTTTAATGAACACAAATACAGAAATTTAAACTATTTTAATCATTTCTCAAATGTTAAATGATAGATGTCAGATGTGCTCTTAGAATATTACATTTATTAGTTTTAGACAGATTATTTAAGTGTTCATGTGAATTTGTAGTTACTACTTATTTAAGATACTATAAAAGTCAGGGTGATTTTTTTTTTATTAATTTGGTGATATGTACTGATGCATTTTTTGGTGAATCTCTTAATATATGACTTACATTGGATCACATTTTTTTGAAATATCTCATAATGTTTTATCTCAGTCTTCATTGCTGTGATGTAAACATTTCAGGTTGAAATGCCATTACCCTGGTTCTGGGTAGGGCCACAGACGATACATTGTTTATTAAAGGGTGTGTGTGTGTGTGTGTGTGTGTGTGTGTGTGTCTGTGTGTGTACATCACTTACACACTTAAAATATGTACTAAATTGTGCTTTCCTCCTGTATGTATTAGTTTTGGATGAATTTAACTGTTCACAATGGTTTTGTGTTATAGTAATTTAGAAGTCTGAAATCTTAGTAGTATAATCAGGATTTGAAGGCAAACTTATACTATCGATAAAATCAGCAAGATAATGGAGAAGAAATTCAGTTTAATTGTGAGTTAAAAAACATTAGCTGTAGTGAATATTTTCTCCATAAATACCTTAGTATTGATGGCAGAACATAGATGGGACTCAATCATTTGAGAGGTTTGATTTAATAATATATTATTTCTCTAAGTAGACAAACTACTACGCTACTTGAGCGCATTTCACAGGTTCATTGTGCTTCCTATTAGATTATTTCACAGAGTGCTGTAAAACATAGAGATTGTGAAGTAAAATGTAACATAGCCACAGTTTATATGTGACAATTTATTTTGCAAAAGTAAATTACAAAGCCACTCTTTATAAAATCCATATGGATTGGTGAATAACATTGTAACTTGGTGCATATTTGTTAAATGCATATTTTACTTTTTTGTGACATAATATTATAAGCCTAATTTTCTAATAAATTAGTAGTTAGAATTTAAATCTATACTTTTGTCCATCTCAGAAAATCTATTAAAGGTAAACAGGAGTTATACATCATACAAATAGAAATTTATAATGCCTCTCTCATCATTGTAGTATATATCAAATAGGAAGGAATCATCACTTCATAACATAAAACTTCTTAGGAGTAGTTTTATATTAATAACTTGAGTTAGTAAAGTATGGTTTAAATTATATTTTAGCAGAATAAATTTAACTGTTTAAAAAATGCTATTTGAGTTCTCCAAGAATTTGCATTTAAATGGTGTGAGACAATGATTATTTTAAGAGGTTATGACATATATTCTCTAATAAATGTATAGTATTTATTATATCAGCTTAGTTTAAAGACTGACAATATTTTTCAGAGGAAATTTTTATATTCAAAGATTTAATCCCAAACTGACTGTGGTCATTTTGGGGAAAACATAGTACCAACATTCTCTGCTGCTTTTCCTTGCTGTATTTATAGTCAGTGTGTTTCTTCTTCAGCAGAAGAAGTCTTGAACATTGTTGGACAATTACCTTCTAATACAAGGACTGATGTGCAGATGATCATTGGTAGTATTTCATTGACATCCCTTTTTATGTTCTGCTGACATAAAGTGCAGTGATTGGGTGTGTTTGCTGTCTTTTCAAAGTATTGTAGTAGGAATAACATTAGAATCAATTGCCACCAGGTACATTTATTTTCTACTGTTTGGTATATGGAAAATCTAATATTCTAGTTTGGAATTATCTGAAATACTCTTTAGATGCTTTACATATTGAACAACATATTTTATATGTCTTATTGTTTTTTGAAATTCAAAAAATTAAAAGAAAAAACTGTCACAATTATAAACTTGTCAGCTGCATTCCTCATATCATGTTTCTTTTATCAGAGAAAGGGATTTGAATGAAGGTTTCATAGATAGATGCCTCTTACATGTATTGCAGTAAACAGCTATAGAATTTTATCATGAAATCATCTATCCTCACGTGCAGTGTTTTTAGGTTGTTACTATGGTAACATTTCCATTTGTGAATTTTTGTGTAGTTAAAATGTGTAGTCATCACACCATACTACCTTTGGCTTTTGATTCCTTATATAAATAAATCACTATGCTACCTGCATGTTATTGAGTTTCAGCAGATAGCACTTAACTGCATCCCATAAGCTCGAGGCAAGGGAAACAGAAACAGCAAAATGAAAGAAATGGGAACATTTTGTTAAATTACATTTTAAGATTGTCCTGATGGTGCTGGTAAAAATTTAAATGTTTCTAAAGAAGAGTGAGAGCACTGCCAGTTATTCTCTGAGATGCTTTAATTTTTATAAGTATGTGATAATGAAATTGGTTAGGTATGGTAGCAGTAGGAGGTAAGGAGAACATTAGTCTGTCAGCTCAATGGGTGCTAATATAACCAAAACACAAGTAATGACCCTTCAGAGATTCAAGAGGCTCATTGGAAAGACAGTCTTTTTCTCATTTGAGCCTTATTACCAGTTTGAAATTTATCCTCTTTTCAAGTATTTAAAAGTTGTTCTCTTTATTTCTCTTCTGATTATGAAATCAGACTGTAATATCTTATTGTTAATTTGGAATAAAGTAGTCTATAATGTTCCGTTGTATCAATTGCTGCATTCTAGTAAAGATTCCTACTGTTTTTGTTTTGTTTTGCTTCCTAAAGCCCCCTGCTGCTGTTGATTACACCTAGATCTGCTACTGATTGGAACTGTTAAAAGGCAAAGAGAATGTGGATGGTTGCTGAATCATTTAATTGTAGGACTAATAAGAAGTGTTCTCTCTGGGACCCAAAAGACAGAGTAACACTAGAGTTTTATATATAAAGTGACCAAAATATTCTTCTGTGTTTTAATAATATTTAGAGTGAAAAATACTTACTGAAAATAGGAAATAGCAACAACCTAATTTTATTACTAAGGCATAGAACTGAATCTGATCAGAGGAAAGGAAAATGTTAGAGAACATTAATTCTAGCATATAGTCTCTAGCAATTGAGTTCTTTTTTCTTTCTTACAAAGATGAAACAAATGGATAACTATGTCCATGAAACTGTTAATGCAGTAGTTGAGATTGTAAAAAATAAAATGCTGAGAAAATTAATTAAAATGATATATTAAATATAAGCTGTTTTCTGAGTAGCTTATATTTTTAGAATCCTCACTTAGGATTTCTATAATAAAATTTCTGTGATAGCCATGCCTGTGCTAAGAGGTACCACAGGTAAGAGTTTGTGCCCTGTTTAAAATGTGAGATAATTGCTGCTTGCTGGAATAAGTTTAGACTTACTTAAGGTACTATGGTTATGCTACTGAGTGTTTAATGATAACGTATACTATTACCAATATTCTCTCTGTTTATTGTAATCAATTACTTAAATATCTTATTCTTCCATAGACTTTCTGAGTTACATTGTGCAAATTTCATCTACATTGTAATTTGTTCGAAATTGTGCACACTATAACTTTAGTTGGGAAAAAAGCTAGTGTTGCTTTTATTTTTCTTTTGTGATGTTTTATTTTTGGATGGGTTATAAAATCTTTAGATCATATTCTAAATTGTTCTCAAGCTTGCTATGTATTACCATTAGCCTTGGTCTTTAGCCATATGACCACTGGGATTATTATGGTGCGAGATACTGCATCTTACTCTTCATATTCTTTTAAGTTATTGAAATATTGAAATCAGAGAAATGGCTTAAAAGATACTTCTTAATAGCTAGGAGAGGCTTGTGAGAAATCTGATGGTAATTTGATGAGGAAAAAAGTATTGAGATTTGTGCTAAGGACAAGGTAACAAAGAGTGTTTTAAGTGGAATACTGACAATAAGTACAGTGAAAGACAATACGATGTTACTTTTTTGTTGATGTCTTATTAGGTATTCCATCCACCTTAAAATAATGCATAAATATTTTTACATCTCATGTCTGTTCTTACAAGGATGTAAGATTTGTAAAATAATAAACAATTGTGTGGTAAGTTCATTGAAGCAACTACTGTTTATTTTGTTGTTTCTCATCTTGAGGCAGAGTGTTACATATTAATCTTATTATGTAACATAGCCCAGCTTGATCTGGCTTCACCTCAGAAAAATCTTTTCGCCTCACCAGCTTCCTCAGTGTGCCTGGTTTGAAGTAAAATGAGGAAGTTAAAATAGTAAAGTGAGATGGCTATAACACAATACTGCAAACTAGGAAAATAGTTTCAAATCCTAGTCAGCGCTCAAGGTATTGCAGGATATGATTTCTTCTGACATCTATGAAGGACACTCTCTTCCAGAACTCTCTCCTAGTCCTGTTGGAGACTGATTTCTCCCTGTCCATAAGTACACATTTCTCTATTTTATTAAAAACAAGACAGACAAACAAACAGTTGTTTGGATTAGAGCTTGCCCTGGCAACACAATTTTAACTTAATTACTATTATAAATACCTTGTCTCCCACTCATATCATGATAGGTGCTAGGCTACCATCATGTGAGTGTGGCAGCTGTAAAACAGCTTTGTTAATATGGTATGTGTAGTTAAAACAGCTTAGTTATCGAACGTGCTGCCCATTGAGAAATAAATTAAGCACTCCTATAGTTAATGTTATTTATAGAAACCCACAACTATTGGTTTATTTGTAACATACTCTGGCATAATTGGCGTCTTTACATTCTTTACATTTATGTCTCCAATTTTTGTATTCAATCATTTTTCCAGTTTAATCTAGTGTCAGAAATGGGCTAAGTTTGAAACTTAGCCTATTATTTTCTCTATTTTATTTAACCATGTTGGGAATAATATAAATTATCCTACATCTCCACTGTACAGACTTCTGAATTCTTAAGGAAACTAACATTACCATCTAAACGTTATGGAAATAATTAGCTATAGCAGGTGGATTTTTGTTTACAACATTGACAAGATAGAAACTTAATTTAGAACTGTTGTTCCTGGACTCTAGACTTGTACCAGCATATTAGTATTCTTGGAGATTTTAAGAACCAAGACTTCTTGACCCTCCTTAGGACATAGAAAAATTCTAAGGATGGAATCAAGAAATTCATTTTAGTAAGATGATTCTCATATACTTAGTATTTGAAATATGAATATATATATGTGTATATATACATATACACATACACATACACACACACTATACATATATATACACACACATCACACTCATGACCAAAGTTAATTGATTTTAATAACTATAAAGTATGTAGAAGTTTCATTTCTTTCCTTTCTTATATCCTGTTAGCTATAATTGATGCAGACATTTTGATTAGAAATGGCACCATGAGTTATAACATTTTGCTTATGAAAAAAATTTCACTGTTCTCTGCTGTTAGTTAAGTGTACTATGAATGTAAAGCCAAGTACAACTACATATACTATTCTCTATAATTTGTTCCCTCATTTACTAGTGATGACATAAGACTGATGTTTTCAGGTATTATTTTAACATGTAAATTTACCTGTATTATTATGTCCCCGAAGCTAGGAAATCAAGGTCAGCTTGGTCAAATCTTGAGACCTGTTACCCAGTAAGTAAATGATAAAAAAGAAAGGAATAAAGAAGAATGGAGTTTAAAGCTGTGTCTGTTGATTTTCATATTAGATGAAAGCATATGATCACCATGCATAAAACCTCGGATTCAGCCCCAGTCCACCCCACCACAAAGCAAATGCAAAGGAAATAAATAACAAAATAATAAAGGAAATCAAAGCATAAATAATGACTACTATAAAATACCGAAACAGTCAAAGCACATGAGTGAGAATACATTCTGTAATCCATTAACTAAGGTACTACTATCATTATTACTGCTCAAGTCAGTTTATAAATTCACTTCAATCCTTGTGGTAATGCCAATTATGTTTTGTAAACATAGGGAAGCATATATTACAGTTCATATACAGTCTTATGGTGTTCATAATCTTGGAAAAAAGAAAGATTAGATAATTGTTTTGTTTTACCAAGACAGGGTTTCTTTGTGTAGCCCTGATTGTACTGGAACTCACTTTGTAGATCAGGCTGGCCTCAAACTCACAGAATCACCTGCCTCTGTCTCCCAAGTGCTGGGATTAATTAAAGATATGTGTCATCACCAGGCAGGAGAAATTCTATATCAGTTCAGTGCCAAGTTAAGTTTTGTCATCATAGACACCTTCTTACAACGCTTTTCACAATTCAGTGCAAAACTCAAAAACTAGATGTGGGTGCATACTCAGGATTTTTGTAGCTACTTCCAAGTCATCTCTTGTGTCTGTTAAGTAGACTTGCATATCTTTTGACAGAATTCTTTGCTTGATGTGTGCCATTTTTCAACAGTGAAGCAGTATTTATGACTGTGTAGATAATATTTGAAGGTCTAAAATAGTGTCTTTTAGCAGAAAAAAACTCCTTCATATTTTTTCCTTTAAATCATAATATATTTGAGTAACTACTTGTTATTTACATTGAATAGGAAAACTGTCTCTGTGCTAACTTCTATGACATCTACATGTACTTCTTCATTATTTTTTTCCAATGGGGAGGAGGTTTATTCAGGAGATAGGGCAAAAGTGGGGGGAAGAAGGTAGAAGAATAAGAGAGGAGAGAAGTAGAGGCCAGCCATGACCACATGGAGAGAGAGGAAGTGGGGGGGGGGAAGAGGACAGAGAGACAAGAGGGTAAGAGTAAGAGAGAGAGGGTAAGAGATTAAGAGCGTACTTATTCATTAATCTTTCCATTTTTATATATCTGGAAAAATATTTTTGAAAAAATTTTTGTTTACTGTCATTAGTTTTGTGAACAATCTTTAAACATAGTAGTTATTGAGATACTTAATACTTATATAGTTTAAAAATGTGTTATTTGGGCAGTGATGGTTTTAATTAAAAGTTTTTAGCATTTAACTTATTCTGTAGCATGCATGTGTTAATTAAAAATTGAAATTTCTATCTTACTTACAATTTTCAGTTTTATGTACAGGAAGTTTCTGTGAGAGTGTTTTCAAACATCCTCTATCACCCTTTCCTTTTCCTGGCTTTTTCTTTTTTACAGTTTTCTTAACCTAAAACCACTTACTAAACAGAGTTTTATATTAATCTTTGGAACCAAAATGTTTGCTTAGGCTTGTAACAGTGCTTTGTTTGTCAAGATGAAGGCTGGGGTCTTGTTTTCTAGGCCACAATAGACAACCCTGAAAAGCAGACATTGCAGATGTGAGAGCAGTGCAAGCGAATCTCTGAGTTTAAGGCTAGACTGCATTAATGACTATCCTCAGTTATTATTGAGTGATAACTGTACAGTATGGTAATTTCTTTAAAGTTAGAGTTTCAATTGTCAAATACCTACATTGAAAATAGTTAAAATGATGCATGGTTTGAAATTAATTTGAAAGTTCATAATGACTAGATTCTTGTACTTCCACACCAATATCATTCATTCCTTTTGCCTTTTCTGTATCTCACTAATGCTGGAGAGAAGCAGAAGTGTTATGTCAGATATGCTATCTCAGAAGCATATTGGTATTAAAAGCCAGTATCTCATAGGAAGATACTGAAGTGATAGTTTGATGCTACAGATCTGAAATAACTGCCAAAAGCAATAGGTAAAAAGAAAATATTCATTTGAAATCTAAGTCAGACTTTCAGTTCTAGGTTGATACTTGTTTTTTTTTTTCCATAATAATGTAATAAGAATCAGGTAGGAAACCTGATTGCCAACTAGAGAATTATCTTTTTGTACCTTATAGTAGTTTACGATTAATGAAGAAACTATAGGTATTTTCAGTGTATAGCATTTGGTCTGTGATTACATTCCTCTCAACCATATGTGCTAGAAACAAGGGTTTTTTTTCCCCCATAAAACTGGACATTTTCTTAAATGTAAGCTATTTAACTTATGTGCAATTATACTAATTTTAGGATGAGGAATGTTACATATCAAGATGGCTGATTTTTTTAGTTTTTTTTTTTTTTTTTTTTTTTTTTTTTTTTTTTTTTTTTTTTTTTTGTCTTATTTACTTAGGGAGGAAAAACACAACATTGGTATTCTCTGAAGGCTCAGTTAGTAAAGGGACTTATCATTACCAAACTATTGACGGTGTTATAGGGGCCATTTTTATGGTATAGCTAGTGTTCATCTTTAGTAAATATTGGTGTGTTAAGTGCTTTTAAGGGTTTAATTCTTGTACAACCTGTGAAATGAGTATTCACTACTTTTATTTGAAGAAACTAAGCTATCAAAAGTTTAACAATTTATCTCAAGTTAATGATAGTCTGAACAAAGTGTTAACAGAAAAGGTTTCTGAGAGTTCTCTTCTGTAGGAATAATGACATCTGTCAGTGGAATGAAATGGTGATGGACAGACTTTGTCTTAAATATGGTTTTCCTCCTTTAATTTCCCGGTAGGACAGAGAGTCAATGTCTGTTGCCTCTTCTTCAGTAGAAGCAGAAATATTATGATTGGCTTATACATGATCAAATTTCTGAATTCACTTACTTCAGCAGTTTGAATGAAAAGAATGTCATTAGGATACAATTCAGAGAAAATAGAATATTAGAAATTAGGCTTGAAGAGTGCTTAGTAGGACCTGAGGTGATTTGTAGCAACTATTCAGATAGGTATATATTATTCATTCAGTAATGTTCATTTAACAACTCATGTATGTCTGACAATAAGAACAGAAAATGTTTGGAAAGAAAATGGTCTTAAGGTGAGGAATGGGTTGAGAGAAGTACTGATACTTGTTACTAAAGGGAAAAGAAGGAGAAGAAAACTAATTATCACTACTTAATTAATAATAAAATTCTAACAGACAATTAGAAAGGTTGGATGGATATATATCATGAATAATTTTGATGATCTCTATGAGTAAACCTTAATAGTCATTACACTTAGCATAGATATTACTATATTTAATTAACAAAGTATGTATGTTGAATAATAGTATGATTTAATATGATGAAGAATAATGAATTATGAGACAAAGTGTAGGATTTTATTTATATTTCTTTCTCAAATATAGAAAGTTTGGCATTCATTTTAAGTTTTTGTAGTTAGAAAGACTATGTTTATTAAAAAAAAAAAAAACAGAAAACATCCTCTTACATATAAAGAATTCCTTTCTTTTGATCACTTCTTGTTTGTCCAGAGATTTTAATGGGTAATCAGCTCATCTATTTATATTTTTACAAAATAAGTATATTATAATATATCATGTGTTTCTGATTTTAATATGTTGAATCCATTTTATAGGTATATTTTTTTTAATTCTCTTTTTTCTTTATTTTATTGGATATTTTATTTATTTACATTTCAGATGTTATCACCTTTCCTCATTTCCCCTCCATAAACCACCTATCCCATCTCTCCTCCTCCTTTTTGCTTCTATATTATTTTAATTACACACAAGTATTAAGGTCAGTTCTAGGTTAAGGAACTAGCAATACAACACATGCAGATAGTCAAGGAACAAGCAAGACAATAAACACAAATAGTCAAAAAAAAAAAAAAAACAAGCAAGGCATTAAACAAAGTTCCTTGATCATTACCACAATTACTATTTCTAAGGGCTCATCAGGAACACCAAAATATCTGAGCCTACTTTCTTTTCCTAGCCCAAAGTCATTTTCATGCCTGAAGCTTACTTCTTTGTTCTAGCCTAAGATTTAGATTCCTGCCTGAAGCCCATTTATTTGTCCTTGGCCCATGTCAGATTCCTGCCAAGAAGTCCCCAAAGCTCTCCACATCTCCTCCTTTTTTGTTTCATAAACAAAAGTGAGCCTGTCTTAGGTCATTCTGACAAGAATACCTTCCTTACTTGTCATGGAATATGTATTATCAAAAGCAATGCATTTATGTCTTAGGTTGGTAAGGCTCTGTGCAGAATCTTACCCGTCCTTGGCTTGCCAGGCTGTTAATTTAATAACTCTGTTTGGGATTCCATTCCCAGTTTCAAGTCATTTACTTTGGCTGCCAACTTGTTGATGTTGTTAAAGACAAGCTTTCACACGATGGGCAGTAATAAAAATATTCCCAGGACAAAAAGCGTTAGTGTGATCAAGCTATATATGCCATTCTTGATGCTTGACCAAAGTGGAATTACTGACCTCAAGCCATGGGTAATTTTATCAGCATTATCTGCAGCATCAAAGCTCAGCAGAGCAGCATTCTTTAAATTCATAATCTCACTATGCAAAGGTAAAATATCCAGAGAGGTTTTAGAATTTTGCCAAATACCCTGCCTTGCCTCAAGTTTTTAGACTTTGTGAGATAGAGAATCAAAAAGAGAAGTTATTATGACTCTTGTTTTTTTTTTTTTTAAATATGACCAGTTACTCAGATTCAGTCATGTAATGGTCTAGGAATGAATCCAATATTGGAAATAACAGTCTTCATTTGGGAGGCTGTATCTGGACATTTTCAGAGACATATTTGGAACTTAGCTGCAGTTCTCTATTATGTTGTTTTTTTTGTTTTTTAAATTTTTTTTTTTTGGTTTTTCGAGACAGGGTTTCTCTGTGTAGCCCTGGCTGTCCTCTATTATGTTGTTAGTAAGAGATAAATTTGGGACAGGATCTAGATTTCAAACAAGTGTTAGTACATGTGTTAAGGCTCATTTAATTGTCAAGTTAAAATTACTTTTGTTTCTTCTACAGTATTTATTATAAATTGCATTGATTGTACACTTTCTAATTGTGTTAGTGTGTTGAAACCTGGCATGTCTGTCACAGGGGTCTGTCAACTCGCTTTTGTCTTATTGCCCTGAGCATCACAGAACCTTGGTATTCTGAAAAAAGCTTACAAGTACTGGGAGAAGTGAGTCAGGCTTTAAGCAGAAGCAAGAGGGTAGTGGTATTGATTATTGCTGGTATAACAGCTTTAATTACATTAATTTCTAGCACCACTACTGCTACAATTGCTTTGATACAAGAAGATAGCTACGTTTGTTAATTATTTAACAAAAAAAATAAAAGTTACTAGTGTGTTAAGTAAACAAGAAGATCTAGATAGGCGTTTGGAACATTGGATTGATGCTCTTTATCCTATTCAGATTATTGGAAGGAGGTTCAGAGTTTAAGAGTAAGGAGCCATCTCAAGTGTCAAGCCAAGTACCAATGGAGTTGTGCTACTTCTTAAATTTACAATAATATTCATTATTATTATTAGGAACAAGTTAAAAACACTTGTAGGGTATTTTGAGTTCTTATTACATGTTTAACATTATTAAAGGTAAAAATTATTCTTTATTGATAATTATTTATAGTTTCATCATCATATCAACTTCTTTTTTCATAGATTTGTCTAAGGATGTGTAATTTTGCTTGTTTGGTTTGGTTTCCCTCCCTATGTTCTCAGATTTCTTTTTTTTTAAAACTTGATGGCTTTAGTGGTTCTCCCTCTTCAGTCTCTGAGTAGCTGAAATTGTGTAGCTATGTTATACCATATCTGGCTTTGCATTTGTAAATAAGATAGTTACCTACCCCTAAAACCTTAATCAGGTGAATCTAAATACTTAATGCATGTTTGGTACATTCTGTATTTTCCAATTTTTACATATTGGGCAAACAACTATAATTATTTAATTGATATTTCTTTTTGAGTGAGGTTGTACATTATGTTACTGGCTCTGTATACACATGTACTCACAACATATAAGTACTTACATATATATGTATGTATAACATTCATGGTCTCTATGCCCTACCTGTTTGGCTCTTTTATTCATACATTTCACTCTTCTAAGTTTCCTGTACAGGTTTTCTAAAATGGATACTGATACCCTGTTCACCAAGTAGAAGGTTGGATGACCCCTCCTTCCCCGTCCCTCCCACGTTAGTTGTTCTTCCTCCCTCTTCATACTGTGTTTGCGTTTTTTATGCTGAGGTCTATTAGAAGGTCAAAAGCCATTGTATTATTTAAAAGATTCTCCACCCCAAATCATAGAACTAATTTTCAGTCCCTTGTAGAAAGCATCATGCCGTTTGACATGTATAGTAAAGGGGTAGGTTTTTGTAAATTGGACAGTACTTTCTAAATATAAAGTGTTGTTGTTAATTTGTGTTTCATAGTATATATGTACCACTTTTTTGTTTCCATAGTAGGCAGTTAGTTTACTAACAGAAAGAATGACTTCTTTAGTCTGCTTTGATGTTTTTTTCTGAACATTCATAAAGCACTTTTACTATTCGCCTTTTCTTTATCTTATTCATAGAAAAGAATCATATTTCAATGAATAGTTGCAGATCTTATTCTTAATTAAAACTATTTTATCTCCCTTCTTAACATTTCTTTTCATCATCTCCCTTCCTTTCTCTTTCCAGCTCTTATCTATAATTAGGTAGCATTAACAGGAAATGTTTACGTTAGTTAAATTATTTAGATTATTGACTTTATCAAAGGTTAGATCAGATAGTTGTTTGAACTGATAATTAATTTGTAGCCTAATACCTTCTCATATTTACATTCACTGTAAGGCCATTTCCCCCTTTTTTTCTATATATTTTATGATCTTCAAGGCTGACATTTTCAAAAGAATTTTGTTTTTTAGGGGGAAATTAGTCTAATCTAGGAGACATGCTTAAAGATTGGGTTAAAAATATATAGTACACTTCCATATAACATGGAGTATCTCAGCCACAGTTTTCTCCATTTTATAGATAAATTCTGGTTGAATCTGCTTTTGGATGAGGAACAGTGTTGTAATGCTTGGCCATAGTAGGATAATTTTTTTGAAATTTTTAATGACTGTTTTTGTCATATTTTTTATGAGTGCTACTGAAAATAATATAACATAACTCAGATTCTGTAGCACAGATAACATAAGTCAAAAGCATAACTTTTGTGCTTCTGGAAACATAGCAAAGATAACCAAACAAAGCAACGTGAACAAAACTTACAATTGTACTGTACCTCTGAAGCAGCACCTCTTCTCATTTGTAGTTCAGTTGATCGTTTTATCTGGGAACTATACTGAAATGTATTGATTTTTATTGCTTACTTGAAGATTTTTCTTCAAGTTCTTCCATGATAGTAATGAATAAATCAAGTCATTTATTTCCTTTATTCTTGGAATGTGTAAAGATATTAATGAAAACAAATCATTTTATGCTTTGAGTGGAGCTATACAAGTCTTTAGTGTCATGAGAATTTAGGGAAGAAGTTGAGGAAAGGTGAGTTTCTAGCTGACTCTTAAGAGCATGCAAAATTAGGTAAAGTAGTGGCTGCTAAAGGCATTTTGTGTTTTGAACTGCTAAGGCTTTCAACTTGATAGTTTAAGTGTACAGAACCAGTTGAATGACCTCCCTTTAAGGATAGTCTTGCCAGGCATAGTCATGAACATTTTTAATCTCAGCATTTTAGAATAGAGTTTGTTGGAGCTCTGTGTGGTTGAGGCCAGACTGATCTGCAGAAGGAGGTTCAGAACTGTCTGGGCATAGAGTTAGACCATTTCTTGGAAAAAATAGAAAAAGTGTTCTCTGATTTTCCTTGTAAAAATTTAACTGTCCTATAAGTCATGACAGTGATTAAGCTTTCTCCTTCATGAGCTTGATGAAAACCCTGGGTTTTCCATACTTAGAACAGAAAAAGGTGTGCAGCTTCTTGTCCCTAAACGTTCACACATACTATTTCCTCTGGCATGGAGAATGCCTACACCCTCCTTAGAATCTGTGTCAAAGCGCTGTTTACAATCTATACTTTTATTTAACTGAGATCAATCTAATCTTAAGGTGTAACAAGTATAGATCTAAAATTTTATGAAGAATTTTTATGTATATTAATATTGTCAGCACTATTCTAAAGAACATTGATAGTGTGCTCAGGTTATTCATGGACCCATAAAGGATTTATTTAATCTTTCTGTCAGTCATGAAAAAGTGACATTTCCCTACACTGGGGCTTTGAGTCTTCATAGGACTAAGGGCCTCTCCTCCCATTGATACCAGATAAGGTCATCCTCTGCTACATATGCAGCTGAAGCTACAGGCTCCTCCAGTGTACTCTTTGGTTGGTAGTTTAGTCCCTAGGAGCTCTGGGGTGTCTGGTTGGTTAATATTGTTGTTCTTCCTATGGGGTTGCAAACCCTTTCAGCTCCTTCAGTCCTTTCACTAACTCCTCTAATGGGGACCCAGTGCTCAGTCCAATGGTTTCCCTAGGAGTATCCACCTCTCTATATGAAAGGCTCTGGCAGAGCCTCTCAGGAGACAGCTATGTCAGACTCCTGTCAGCAAGCACTTCTTGGTATCCTCAATAGTGTCTGGGTTTGGTGACTGTATATTGGATGAATCCCAAGTTAGGGCAGTCTCTGGATAGCCTTTCCTTCAATCTCTGCTCCACACTTTGTCTCCGTATTTCCTCCTGTGAGTATTTTGTTCCCCCTTCTAAGAAGGACTGAAGCATCCACACTTTGGTATTCCTTCTTCTTGAGCTTCATGTGGTCTGTGAATTGTATCTTGGATATTCCGAGCTTTTGGGCTAATAACCACTTATCAGTGAGTGCATACCATGTGTGTTCTTTTGTGATTGGGTTACCTCACTCAGGATGATGTTTTCTTGTTCCATCCATTTGCCTAAGAATTTCATGAATTCGTTGTTTTTAATAGCTGAGTAATACTCCATTGTGTGCCCATTCTTCTGTTGAAAGACATCTGGGTTCTTTCTAGCTTCTGGCTTTTTAGATTTTAATGAAAATGAAGGCACAATATACTAAAACTTATGGGACACAATGAAAGCAATGCTAAGAGGAAAACTCATAGATCTGGGTGTCTCCAAAAAGAAACTGGAGAGAGCATACACTAGCAGCTTGATAGCACACATGAAAGCTCTAGAACAAAAAGAAGAAAATACACCCAAGAGTAGACAGCAGGAAATAATCAAACTCAGGGCTGAAATCAACCAAGTAGAAACTAAAAGAACTATACACAGAATCAACAAAACCAGGAGCTGGTTCTTTGAGAACATCAATAAGATAAACCCTTAGTAAGACTAACCAGAAGGCACAGAGACAGTATCCAGAGTAATAAAAATCAGAATTGAAAAGGGAGACATAACAACAGAAACTGAGGAAATTAAAAAAAAAATCATCAGATCCTACCTCAAAAGCCTATATATACTCAACAAAACTGGAAAATCTGGATGAAATGGACAGTTTTCTAGACAGATACTCGGTACCAAAGTTAAATCAGGATCAGAATGTCATCTTTTATCTAGAATTTAATTATGTCTTGAGAAAATAATTGAAATAAAACAAAAACATCTTACAAAGAAAATTATAGGATTTGTTAGTTATATGCCATACCTTATTTATGTTTGTGTCTGTATAGTTTTAAAAAACAGCCTTAAAAATTAACCAAAGATATTCTGTACTGTCTGTCAAAAGTAGACCCTATTTTACTCTGAAATACTTTTTCTTATTATTGTAGTTCAGGTTTTTCCCCCTCTTTTCATAAAGTATAAAGAGACTTGGGAATTCTAGTAGTTAAATTTTTCCTCAAAAAACATATCAATTTGGTCAGTTTTAATTATTACTTTATGACGTATCATCACTAATTTTCACATGGTCCTTGCATTTTATTTGTGTGATATTTTACTTATGAAGCTTGCCTATTACATAGTAATCTGTGACATTATTCGTTTATCAAGAATTTTTCTAAAAATTTAGTGTTTTAAAGCTGCACAAAAGTACTGTGTAATTTTTCTGCCACTTAACTGGTATAGTCTAAAAAGCTATATTGCTAATTCTAATCCCAAACAGAAAGTAAGTTCTTTTTCTGCAAATACTTGGGCTTGAACCACTGGAGGAGTCAAGTGCACAGATTTCTTGGGGTATGACTTTTTCTTTTACACTTTCTGGTTTTACTAGGAAAGAGGAGAAGCCCTGGTCCTAGGGCAAACAAAATCAACAGCTTCCTACCTTGTGCCAGAATAGCTTCAGTGCAGATACGAGCTTGTGCACACATGCATGCTTGAGTTCATGAGTGCTTGTGTGTGTGTGTGTGTGTGTGTGTGTGTGTGTGTGTGTGCGTGTGTCTATTGTCAAGTTGGTTGTAAAGTGAGTGGCAGAATGTGAATCCATAGCTTTTGGGATTTCAATCAACCACACTACACACTTTAGACTATTTGATAATGACTTCGAAGTCCAATGTGACTTGCTTATAAATTAACGTAGCAATAAAAGAATCCATTATATAAGCTCCTATTTGATTTCTTAGGCTACTTATTTATTCATTATTAACTCATCTGATTGGTCCACAATCATGGAAAGTTACCTGGGTTTTGGTGGATTCTCATCAGTGAATATAGCAATAGTATCCTGTTTGATAAAATTGTTGAAAGGAGTTACCATATGTAAATTGCTTTGAATAATACTTCCTAAATTGTATGATTCTAAAGTCTTTTTAATTCCTAGTACTGCTTCTTACTAAAAACAATGAATGAATTTCTAAGATGCCTATTGTGGTAGCTTGAATAGGAATGGCTCTCATAGCCTCATAGAGTTGAAGGCTTGATCAGCAGATAATGGCATATATGAAGAGTGGGAAGAGTGTTACTGAGGTAGACTTTGAGGTTTAAAGTGGTTAAGCTAAGCTCAGCATCTGTTTGTCTATCTATTTTGCTTTCCCTGTCCATCCCCCCAGCTGTCTGTTGATCAGGGTGTAAAATTTCTAGCTCCTTCTCCAGAGCGATGTTTGTCTGTAGGCTGCCATGCTTCCCTCCATGATGACGATGGACTAAACCTGAACCTGTAAGCAAGCTTTAATTAAGTGCTTTCCATTATATTTGTTGCCAAGGTCATAGTGCTCTATCACATCAGCAGTATCCCTAACTAAGACATAAGTGGTTCTATTCTTTTGACAGCTAGTAGTTGGGAACTGTAGAAACCCCCATGTTGCAAGTTTCCTCATCTTCTACATCTAAAGACAGCTGTGGAATCATATGAAGATACCTGACAATTAAAGATAATTTGGTACTTAAAACATATTTGAATACTGAAATACCAAGTGTATTAATATTCTGTAGGAGAAACATTTTAGTCTTACTTTGAATCTTTTACATACTATATATTTTCATTATGCATATTGTTTTAAGATATTATTTTAACACTATAAAAACTATAGGCTCTAATATATTTTAATTTTCTTTTGATCATTGCTCTTGATGTTGAAACTTATAGTCCTGTAACTGATTATTAGACAACAGTTGATATTTCAAGTTTATGGTTGATAGAAATGAGTCTCAATATTTTACTAATGGGTGATATTTAACATTGAATGTCATGTATTCAGACAAATGATTTTATATATAATTTATTTGGCATTGTAAATGCATTTGTCTTGTGAGAATCAGACCCCCTATTGTCAACTGAAGTATTCTATAAAGGTTTGGAGTAAATAAATAATAAAACTACTTTGATATACAATCTAACAATATTAAATATTAAGACTTAAAATGATTGATTTTAATAGTTAATTAATCTATTTAAAGCCCATCTAGCTGTCCTGCATTAAAGAGTGAAAGAATTTTAAATAGAACTTCCTGCTTTTTATCCTGTCTTCTTTGTAATTGTAATTGATATTTTAAAGAATATTATTGTTTTTAACCATAAATTTACCTTAACTTTTACCATTTTTAAACAAAAAATGTGGGTTTTATTCTTTGCAAAACTTACATAAAATGTTCAATTGCTTTACCTTTTAAATATGAAAATAAAGTTTCTAAGGCTTTGTTAAAGGAGCTTCCTTTTCAGAGGCACTGACGTATTTTAATTTAAATATACCTCATAGTACAGTCTTCCTATAATACCTACTTATTTTTGCTGTCTTCTTGTTATAAAATTCTAAAAAGTAGTCTGTTGAATCTCTTTGGTGTGGGTTTATCTTTTTTTTTTTTTTCAGATAAAGGAATCCCACTTTATCTTTTTAGAGCTTGATTTAATTAATTAATTATTTATTTTTTAGTTTGACATCAGTTAGGAGTCCAAATGATTGAATACTGTTGATAAGCATTTAAAAAAATATGTCTTTAGAATGTACACTTCACAAAGCTAATTCTAACTCAGTCTTATAAGCAGTGAAGGAGTGAGCACAAGCTGGAGCCATGAAGCCTCACAGCCAATGTGAACAGATTAGTCAGAACTTGTAATCCTGTTTTTATCATATTTAAAATATGATGCTGTTTTAAATGTTAAGTATGTAACATCAATGTATTGTATTTTACCCACTCATTGCTAGTTAATGAAACCTTTAATTAAGAGTACTTACTTTACATAAAAATATAATATATTTAATAGACTTTAAATCCCAGCTTTACAATAAACCTTTAAACTTTGACATAGCCATTGTATTATAAGCTCTCTGTATAAAACTTTTCAGGTAGATACTTTTTTTTCAGGTACTTTCAGATTCAGATTTAGTCTTGTAAGAACCAGACCTTAGAAATCATTCTACCTGTCTTTAATTTAAAACATGAGTAGAATTTCACACAATTTCTCAACTCTTATTACTTGGGTAGCTTCAAAGAATTTAAGGAAAACCAGTCTCAAGTTTTTAATTTTGTATTTTACAGGGCATAATAAATGTGTAAGCTAATAAGAATAACAAAGGAAATATGTATCTTTTCCAAGATATAAGAATGTATTTTCTCTGCTTCTAAATTTAAGAAAGTAAGATTATATTAATTTATTTTAAAATGTGGGTATTATTTTTATTAGTATTTAGACACTGATTAACATAATTTAAGGAAGTCTATCAATTATTGATTTTATTTTTCATTGTCTAAGAGGCATGTTTTTCAGCTGTCTATATTTTCACCCACAGAGAAGAAGCTAGGTGGTTAGGTTGTAGCAAGTATAAAATTCATGTCAGATTTGTCAAAGCAAACTTTAGGCATAATGGAGCACTAAATATATAATTTTTAAAAATCCTTCACACCAATAAGATGAGCAATTTGGGCTTTTTTTTTTAATCTGACATTTATGTATAAATAATTAATTCAGAACAATGATTTAAATGATTATGGACACATTTGCTTAAAGATCTTTAATATTCTGCTTTGTAATACAGTTTTGTGGTTATAAATTGTGAATTACAAATTGGTTTTTCATAGTAATTTGATTTTACATTTAAAAGCAACATTTTATTTCTGTTTTTACAAGGTTGCCCCAAAAGCAATAATAGACTTAACTTTTTTATTCTCAAAACTAAAATAGTCCTATATATTTAAAACAAAGCAATAGAAACCAAGGCCACAACGTTCTCAGTTACTTCTGAGTTAGATTAGTATTTAAATCTACCTTCAAACAAAACGAAGAACATGATCTATGCTGAGTAAATTACCTGAAAATCTTCAAGTTTACTTTGTTTGATTATAAATACATTTTAATGTCTCAGTTTTGATATGTAGGCTTCATAAATGATGATATTAGACATTCCTCGTTGTATAGAGGAATGATTGTAGATTAGTATGTTTATAATTAATTTCATATTCTGGCTTTTGGCTATTACCATAGACTTGTCAAATTCAAGCAGTGGTTCCCAACCTTTCTGTCTGTCTGTCTGTCTGTCTGTCTCTGTCTTTCTTTCTTTCTTTCTTTCTTTCTTTCTTTCTTTCTTTCTTTCTCTCTCTCTTTCTTTTAAATTAGGTATTTTCTTTATTTACATTTCAAATGTTATCCCCTTTCCCTGTCCCCCCTCCCCCCGCCCCTGGAAAACCCCTATACCATCCCTGCTTTTATGAGGGTGTTTGCACACCCACTCACTTACCCACTCCCAACTCCCTGCACTTGCTTTCCTCTACACTGGAGCATCAAGCCTTCACAAGACAAAGGGCCTCTCCTCCCATTGATGCCAGACAAGGCCATCCTCTGCTACATATGCAGCTGGAGTGTCCCTCCATGTGTACTCCTTGGTTGGTGGTTTAGTCTCTGGGAGCTGTGAGGGGTCTGGTTGGTTGATATTGTTGTTCTTCCTGTGAGGTTGTAAACCACTTCACCTCCTTCAGTCCTTTCTTAAACTCCTCCATTAGGGACCTTGGGCTGTGAGCATCTTCCTCTGTATTGGTTGGCCCTGGCAGAGCCTCTCAGGAGACAGCTGTATTAGGTATGCTCTTCTCAGCATCCACAATAATTTCTGGGTTTGGTAACTGTGTATGGGATGGATCCCCAGGTAGTTCAGTCTCTGGATGGCCTTTCCTTCAGTCTCTGCTCCACAGTTTGTCTCTGCATTTGCTCTCATGAGTATTTTGTTCCCCTTCTATGAAGGACTGAGGCACTCACACTTTGATCTTCCTTCTGGAGCTTGATGCTGTGACTCTTTAATACAGATTCTCATGTTATGGTGACCCCCAGCTCTACAACTGTTTCTTTACTACTTCATAGTTGTAATATTTATGCTGTTGTGGAGTGTAATGTAAGTATCTGCTCTGCAGTTTATCTGATATATGACTCCACTGAAAGGATAATTCAGCCCTAAAGTGGGCATGACCCACAGGTTGAGAACCATTGTTCTAAAGCGTTAGATATAATGCTAGTTTTATTGAATCATTTTTAGAATTTTAACTATCACAATCGAGTAAAAAATTCCAGAGTGTCTTAGGATCAGGGATGAATGTGATCCTGTTTTTCAGCTGTGTGGAATTCTCCTCCCATATTGATCAGTGATCAAGGAAACTCCCCATGTATGCTCACGTTTTGGCCTGTTGGAGGCATTTCCTCTGTTGGTGTCCCTCTGCCAGCTCACACTAGTTTGTTTTAGTTTTTGTTTTCTCAAAACAGGGTTTGCCTGGCTGTCCTGAACTAGCTCTGCAGACCCGGCTGGCCTCACACTAGCAGAGACCCACCTGTCTCTGCCTCTTGAGTGTTAGGATGAAAGGCCTGTGCCACCACTACCCAGCCCATACTGCCCTTGAAATTAAGAAAATTTGCTGTTTACATAATTTTGAATAAGAATTTATGAAAATGTTTTTTAGGAGAGGACATAATAGTTTGTGTAATTTGTACTTTATGGACATCGAGGACACCGAAAATACAAACGTAGATCAGGGTATACATCACATTTCTGTTAACAAGACAAAGTACCAGTTTACTGAAGGGCAGTTCTATCTGATCATATGTTTAAGTCTCTCATTCAGTGGTTGGAATTGTCAAGAGAAATGCTGGAAATCTCTAGTGACCTCACTAAGTATCAAACAGCTACAGTATAAAGAATTATTTCCTCTTGTGAAGACTGCAAAACTTTACATTTTATTGTATTTTAATTCCAAGAACTGCAATGGTAGCATTTTTTTCAAGAAAATAATCATTAATATCACATATGATTATTGTGGCTGTTTATGGGGTGAATAACCGAGAGCCTCCTAATTAATCAAGAATTGTGTACATAAATTGTGATAAATATAATGGAGTGCCAGACATCCATTAGAAATCGCAATTTAGACACAAGGACAACACTCATGACAATTTAGTAATAATTTATTGTAACTTAGTGATAGTTGTACATAATCAGTATGTTTTCCATTGATAACATGTACTCTAAATGTCCACAGCAAAGACAAGTGTCAAGTATAATACAATAAAATCTTCGCAATGTCATTTTGTATTAATTCTATTGTAAGTAATTTTAATTGGTTGTATTTTTGTGGTTTCAATGTTCTTAAAGTGTAAATCATTGTTTTGTTAAATGCTATAAAAAAATTTTACAAAAACTTTCAGTTAAAGTTTTTATAAATTTTATTAAAAATAAATGTTATTCCACATTGATGTAAAGATTGTAAACGAAGTCTAGAGTTTTTTGAAGCATTGTTTGCATGGAATTGTTTTTGACATGGTTTTACTCTTTTGTACAAGTCCTCCAACATGTAGTAACAGACTGGTTCTGTATCCTCGAGAAAGCTTGTTGATGTCTGCAGTGTGTATACAATCATTTCATTCTGATTAGTATTCTTTTCCAACCATAGTAGAGAAAATATATTTCATCTTTGTTTTTATTTTCATCTAGGCAATTACTATTGGTGACTGTCTTCACTCTATGCAATGTATAAGTCTGTGTCTGAAACTAGACATCCTCTGCAGTCAGAAGAACAAGAAGTAGGCATTGACCCCTTGTTCAGTTATTCAAATAAATCAAGAGGTAAGTGTTCTGTGCAAACGCTGTGTGCATATGCTAGGACTTAACAGGCCTTCAGGAGGTTCTGCTCGTACTGTGGTCTAAGTCTTTGCATGTAGCAAATCAGAAGAAATTTAAGAATATTTTGCTAGATATGTGTAGAATGCTCCTGGTGCTAGTTATTACCTGAAAAAGTTCCCTTTGTATTGAAGGTGAAAGATGCATTAACCAAATGAGTAGTAATTCACTGTCTTTCTTCAAGAAAAGTCATATGCTAGACAATGCCAATATTGAAAGCCATTGTTGACATACAAATACCCTTTATCAAATGTATGTTGAAGACTCCTGAGCTATTGGTATGGCGCTTTCAGATAATGTACTCTCCTCTCCATACATTAAGTTGAGCTTAGTTCTAGGATGAACTTTTTAATAATGTTGCATATTTTTCCTTTCTTTTTATAAATAATTGAAATTTGTATCACACTCTTGTTTATATGTTCAGTGAAATTGTTAAATTGTGGATCATTGAAAAGTATGCATTGTTCAGGTTCTATTCTTTTAAATGCCTTAAATATCTATGTATCAGAACAATAAATGATTTTTTTTCATATTTACTTCAAGGTAGACTTTCTAAAAAAGACAAGTTTGTTAAATATCTTAAAGCCTTACCCTTATTTTTGAGTAGTTCATTGAGCATTTAAAAATGTTCTTGCTCAAATGACTACTAGTATTTTTTCATTCATAAAATGCATATATCATGATTATAAGATCTATTTCAAACAAATTATTTGAAACAATTTATTTTTTATGCTTTAAATAAAGTTATTTTTACCTATATCCTGTTACTAAGATCTACCATGATGTTTTGGTAATTTAAAAAACTGACTCCTAAAATGGTCATTTCTATGAACAAAAGCTCTTTATTTCTGCATTTAGTGGTGTGTGTGTGTGTGTGTGTGTGTGTGTGTGTGTGTGTGTGTGATGCTTTAGTACCTTCTATATTCTGTAAATGCTATTGATATTTTTGTTGACAATATTAGCATTTTTGTTCAAAATTATTTTGGCATTTTATTTTTTGCTTGTTACATAAAGACCCAAGAAGACTGCTGTTTAGATTTTGACAATATGAAAATTAATTTTGATAATTTCAGTTTGAAGTATTTTAACATGTGAGAAAGCCTGAAAGCTTTTCTTATATTTCCCTTCAATTTAATGCCTGTAAGATGTACCTGTAATTCCATAAATGCTTTAAAAGTGAATATATATTTGTAATAGAAATTTATAAAACAATTTTGCCAATACTTTTCAGAATATTTGTTTATATGTTTGAGAAAATTGTTTTCCGTTGTGTTTTAAGTGAATATTTTTTCTCTAGGCTATTTCATTAAATATTGAGCATTTTTAAACCCTGGTTAAAAACATTTTAAATTAATTTTATCTTATATTATCTAAAGGAATGAGTAGTTACCTTTCCTGAAAGGGATTTTCATTTATATCCTAGCCTAACATTTCTGTGACATACCAAGTTATTAGGACTGAATTGATGTTTTAAAGTGCCATTAATTCATTTACCCCAAATGTTCATTAACAATGTAAATGTATGCTGATGTTCTATGAGACAAGGAAGTGACTAATGACTCTTCCAACTAACAACACTTAAAATGAATAGAAACTTTAGATAGCTAATCTTGAAGTAATCAAGACCCTCATTCAGCTTGGCATCTCTGTATGCTGTAAAACAGCTGTCAACTGTTAAAAATATATACAAAACACACATACGCTCAGGCATATAAGGAAAGAAAGACATGTAAATAACTGGTTTTTCTAAGACGTAAAGGTTACTAACCATAGTGAGTTTTGTGTGTCTTACATGTAAACATTTTGTATGAAGTGCCTGCTTAGTCTTCCTTACTTGCACTTTGCACACACAAAAATTGTGTATTATATTTTCTTGGGGTTGTCATATTTGAAGAATCATTACCTTTAGAGATCATTTTAATTTGTGTCTTACATTTCTTGAAGTATTTTGAAGCTCTTTTTACATTTCTGCAATACACTGTAGGGAATTTGTGGGCTACACAATGACTCCTTGTTTAAATAGATAAACATTGGATTTGGATTAGTAGTTTTTCTGCCTGGAGTCATCTGCAATTAAAAACAACCCTGTTAGAGATTGCATTAGTAAAGCAATCTTCTGTTGTATCAAATCTGAATTTTAACATTTCTAAGGAAATATCACTAGTAAATGATTTTGAGAATTCTTTTGAAATTTGAAAGGAAAATGGGATTAGATTAAACAAAGGCTCATTTTTTAAAAAATTTTTATGGGGATAGATAAACAACTGTCCTTATATATGTACAAAATCATTCAGCATATTTCCATGTTAATTATTCTTTGAATCTTTTTTTCCAATTAGTAACCTGTACAGAAATATATATTCTCTGTGCCTTATCAGGTTAGGTTTTGTGCTTACATTACCACCTTAAATTTCAGAGTCTCTGGTCAAAGAGTTGACCAGATATCCATAATTCCACTCAAAATAACACATATAATATTTTTGAATTTCATAATTACATGTTCTTATCTTTTAATGATAAATGAAAATTATTATTTTTGACTAGGCTGATAGCCTGGAGATGTAGGGGTGTCAATAAGTTGATTCATTAGGATTACTACTTGTTTCTCCATGTTATAGCAACTAAGGCTTTTACTAACATGAGAGAAGGTTTTCCCTATTGTGTGTCTTTGAGAATAACATTTTGTATTTTATTGCCAAAAGTTTTAGCTTGAATTTTATATGACACAGTACTCTGCTTCTTACTTTAACATTAGATAATTTTTACTGTTAAATATTATTTATTTCAAAGCTTTCTATATTTAGAAATATTTAAAAATTACCTACATTAAAATACAAATTATCAGAGGGTGGTGTCACATACCTTTAATCCCAGCAATACAGAGGTAAAGGCAGGACTCAGGGAATAGGATAAACCAGGCGTCTGAATTTTAGGACAACGTTCTCTACACAGGGAGTTTAAAGACAGCCAGAGCTGCACAGAGTAACCCGTTCTAGGAAAGAAAATACTAAAATGTTCATAGTACTTTTAAACCAAGTATTGCCCTATGAATTTGTCCCCTGTTTTCCTCATTTCCGTATCCTATAGTTTCAGAACTAGGAGGGAGCAACATTGTCAGTAACTAACTTCTTAGAGTTAGCTTCTGTATCTTCTTGATTGCTAACCAGAATTGACACTTTATCCTTAGAGAGAAAATAAAACATTAACAAATTACACAAAGAAATAAAGAGGGGGTGGGCAGTGCTAAGAATTAAAATTGGGTGGCATTGCAATGAGTACTTAAACGATTGTCGGGGAATGCCTCTGAGGATGTGAGGATCTGGCTGGATGTGAATGACAAACAAGAATCCAGGCATGTAAAGATGGTATCTGGAGAATGACAAGCATATCTCTTAAAGTAGAGTTCACACAAAGGAAGTTCCCAAGAAAGGAGTGTAAGTTTGTTGACAGTAACTGAAAGGAGCTTTCTATAGCCTTGGCATCAAGGCTAACTGTTCACAAAATGGCATAGAATGCCCAAGAAATACAGATTTATTTTGTTTAAACTGAGAATTACTTGATAGTCATCTAACATACTGTTGTGTGTATGGACACTATAATCTCTTCTTGGGTCATATATCTTTCCAACTACATGGCATTTTTGAAGTCATGGTTTCTTTATAGTTTCAGAATATCTATAAAATTGGTTTTTTATGTTGTACTCTTCCAAATGAATGTTTGTTTCCTCAACATTTTAACAACTTAATTTGAACAATTTAATGGTGAAATAATTTTTGCTAAGTCAGAAAAAGGTTACTATAATATTTCACATATACCCGAGGATTCTTCGGTGTGGCTCATTTTATAGCATCCAACAATTAAAAGATATTGAGTGTATGCAGACTTGCAAGACTTTTTCTGTTGATCCAGGGTGTGCATATGAGTATGTGTATACTTGCATAAGTAAACTCGTATATATGCAAGTTTTATTTGGGGCAAGGAGGGCATGTAATCATTATTTTCCTTCTGCTGATGTAATGGAGAATTCATTCCTCTAGGACATATTAGACCAGTGTGTTTAATGCTCTTCATTTCAATTTGCTAGTATCACAATTAATACAATTAGGGTCACTTTAAATGAAACTATTAACAAATTGACTAATTTACTTTAACAATGTCAATGTGTTCTCACAATTACATTTGCTTCAATTAGTGTATAAGCTATTATTTAATAGCATACTTCACATAGAAAAATGTAGTAATGAATTCTTACCTCTATTAAAGACAAACTTTTAATGGCTTAACTGATTTTTGTACAAGAGCTTCTAGCTATAAAGTGGTGGAAGACATATGGAAAACCAGAAAAGAAAGCTTGCAGAAATGTACACAAATACTAAATTCTTTTGGTATTTTTCATGTGTGCCATTACATGTCCTATTTATTATTGTGTAAATATGATTAAAATTGTTTATAGCTGTTAGGGAAGGGAACATGTGTCCCAGACAGTTTTAGTAGTGTTAAGTTCAATTTTGCCTTCTTAATATTGCAGTAATATTTGAATTTTTGAATATAAGAAAATCACTTCCAATTAATTATGTTAAAGAAGGAAAATGTATATGTTTGTATAATATAAAATATGCAAAAATAATTCTCAAAAGTACTTTGCTTAAAATACTAATCTGGGTATTTCTTACCTTTGTGTTAAGTCTTGAATTTTGGAAAAGTTTCTCAGAAGGACATACAGAGTAGTTTCCCACTCCTGTGATTCTATTTTAAGAAAGTATTTGTCACTGTTTATTTATATGTGTGTGTTTTTGTGTCAGTGTATGCCACATACGTGTGACTATTTAAGGAGATCAGAAAACGGTGTCAGATTTTTTGGACTTGTAATTACAGGGTATTATGAGCCACCTGATCTAGATCCTTAGAGCAAATTCAGGTACTCTGGAAGAGCAGCAAGTTTATAAATATATATGATCTATATTGCTCAATGCAATAACTTTAAATTGAGAATCCTTTGGCCTAGTTTGGTCAATTCACTAAGTTTATGTTACTTTAGGTTTCCTATATTTTTTGGCCTAATAATAATAAAACATGTTTGTAAAGATATAAATTTAAAATAGAACATATGTAAAAGATAACTAGGTATTAAATATTTAATGAAAAAATGTGAGAAGCTTAGAGGATGTACAGTGAAAAGACTAGTTCTATCTCATTTCACTGAGATTCAGGACTATCTTCTAGTTTCTCTTTTTCTTTCAGTCCCCAGCCCCAACCTCCACTGTTCGACTTTTTTCTCCCCTTCCTATTCTTCCTATCTCATTAAGAAAATGTATTGATGATAGATCAGTTTTCTTCCGCCTCTTGCTGGTTCATTGTACTATTTATTTAAGTCCAACCTATCTATTTATTTAAACATTATTATTTGATGTTTATTGTGTATATAATAATTTTCTTATATAAATATAACAAATATATAATTTTATTAAAATAATAAATATATATTATATTTATTTATTGTTCAGTTATTAAAGGATCTTACTATGCACTCCAGTCTGGCATGAGTCTCTCTATACAGACCAACCTGACCTGGGTGTGTACCTCTCTGTGCCTCCTGAGTGCTAGGATTATAGACATGCGTTCAACGTACTCTGTATCTTCTGAGAAATTGTATAGTACCTTCTTGAAATAATGTCCTTTGGCTTTAATCCTTCTGAGGAGTCAAGGTCAGTTCACCTCATATTAGAGCTGCAGCATCTCAGAAGCCTTTTCCAGTCCTGTAGTATATCCCTTGTTGCTGGAATTGACTTAAAGAAAGCCCTAAACAAAACTTTTGCAGTCTGACCTTCTGAATTTATCTAATTACTTTTCAACAATTAGACATGATTTCTCATCGAATTCAAGATTTACTCAGAATAGTCATATCATTGAAAGCAAACAGATTTGGAGAACTGATGCTGCCTGACCCTAGAATAGATGGTCTAAGAATAGATGCACCCAAATTTTAAAAAGGGCAAAAAGAAAATGTGTTAGAGAAGAATAGTGTTTTCAGAAAACAGCATTGCAAAAAGTGGCCATCCATACACAGGTGCATGATTAACTTGGAGGCTGCCTGTCTGTCTTTGCATACAGTTGGAGATAACAACAGTTATTATTATTATATTATTCTTGAGTTATATATATAATATATATATATATATATTATTCTTGAGTTATAATTCACAAAATGAATTATAAATCTAAATGAAGACATCATGATATCTAGGTCAAAATGTGTTTGATGATAGCTTTTTAGATAAACTCTGAAAACTGTATCCATAAAAGAATGAAAGAAAAAACTGGTAAGTGAAAAGCAAAAATATATTTTTGAATGGCACTGTTAAAGGAATAAGCCACCAGCCAGAGTGAGAGGAGTCTCTTACTATGAATCTGTGTAATGTGACTAGATGGTCAACACATCTGAAGACCTTGTAATAAAGAGGAAAAAAATACTAAGTTTAAAAAATGGGTAGAGCAGAAAAGGAACAGAAGCCATTGCTGACCTGAATACATGTCATTTGCTATTGTTGAAAACTAGAGACTAAGGCACAGTTTAAGTCAAGAGCTAGATTACCAGCCGTGACAGGCATCAATCACTATTAATGAAATCATGCTGAAGTAATGCAAGGACTGGAAGTGAACAGGTGAATCGTTTGTTATACAACCAATATGATTGGGAGTATACATGGTTCAAACACTATAGAACATAGAAGTGGAGAGAGAGAGGGAGGGAGGGGGGGGAGGGAGAGAGAGAGGGAGGGGGGGGGGGGGGGAGAGAGAGAGAGAGAGAGAGAGAGAAACAATAACAACTGTATTTGATAGCTTTTGGATATCCCAAAATGGAAGTGTTTCTTCATATAAACTAAGAAGCCTTTTGTAAAATGGACCCTTAGATTTTGTTCCTTAATATCCTCTCTTAATTTTACAGATAAAAAAAACTAGAAATTTTTGTGGAACTTTGCTGTATTCATTCATTAGGGTGTTTTTTTGTTTTTTTTGTTTTTTGGTTTTTATATGTACTTAGTATTTTCTCATTAAAACTATGTCATCATAATTAGAAAGACTTTTTTTGAGCTTTTGGTGCCTTCTTATCCCTTGCCTAGTGGATTTGGCTAGAAATTCTAGTATAAAACTGAGTAGTTTCCCCCCAAACCCCTGGAGTTGTGAACTTAGACTTTAAACAGCTATGCCATCTATCTGTCCAGCCCAGCCATGTCTATAGCCAGGTAGTTCAGCACACATCTTTAATCCCAGCACTTTGGAGGCAGTGGCACACGGGTCTTTATGAGTCAAGGCTCCCATAGTTTGCAGAACAAGCTCCTGGACAGCAAAGCCTACACAGAAAAACTCTGTCTTGAAAAACTAAACACCAAACTAAACCAAAGAACCAACCAAGCAAAAAAGCATCGTTTGGGACAAACAAGTCCCAAAACGGAATAGAAACTAGGCAGTCTTAATTTTTAAGTTTTGTTTTTAACTTTTGGCTCAAAGTTAGTTGTTTTTTAACATGTAGAAAGTTTCCTTCCATGTCCATTTTTTTAATTGGTTTGTGTGTGTGTGTGTGTGTGTGTGTGTGTGTGTGTGTGTGTGTGTGTGTAGTTTTTTAATCAGGGAAGGATGTTGGATGATGTCAGATACTTGCTTTGCATCAGCTTAGATGGTCATACAGATTTTCCTTTATTCTGTTAATGCTTTAGTTTGATAGTTACTTCTTTAGACAATCACCTTTGCAACTGAAATAAATACCACTTGGTTTTGATTAGGTCTGGCAATATTTCTGTTTTTTTTCTGGTTATCTAGTTTGGTATGCTGTTCATATAGAGAAGTGATTCTGGTTTGGGCCAAAATTCAAGAAGAATTAGCATTACTTCTTAATATTTGGTAGAATTCATCAATAGTCCTTTCCATGGCTTTTATTTTTGGAAATATTTTCATCATTAATTTAACTTTCTTCTTTCAAGTCTATTCCTATTATCTCTTCTTGAATCAGTTTTAATAACTTAACATGTTTTTAGTAATTTGTCCATTGTGAAATTTATTAATTTCAACTGTAAATAGTGCTCTTTAGAATTTTTTATTTCTATAAGATCTGGAGTAATATCTCCATTTTCAAAAGTAGTTTCTTCTCTCTGTCTTCCTTTTCTTTTCTCCCTTCCCTCCTTTCTTCCTCCCCCTCCTTTTCTTCCTTCCTTCCTTCCTTCCTTCCTTCCTTCCTTCCTTCCTTCCTATGTCTAAACTCACATTTGTGTCTTTTTCTTTACATTCCTTACTCAGTACATCAGAGAGTAAGCACTTAAGTTCTTTGTTCTTGTAATTGAACCTTATTTTTTGTTTACCAATTATGACAGCAAGTTTCATTCTGGGAAGTCACGTCCCATGGCATTTTCTAAGGAAATGCTGTTGCATACCACTTACTTCATATCTTTAAGAAAAAAACAGTAAATGGCATAGAAATTAATATTAGCAATAAAAAATAGCCTTGTTGATATAATCCCTGTGAGTGCAAACAGGAACAATATGTTTACCCAAGAGGGCCACTTTCTTTAATCATTCATTTTGAGATAAACTTGTGGGGATAAAATTATTATTTTCTTAAAACAATTGTTTGCATACAATAGTTAATACTTATTAAATTGTATTTAAGAAGTAATATTATATGGCAAATTGACACATAGGTAATGTTTATTAGCACATAGGTTAAATTATTTTAATGTAATTCTCAGGCATAATATTTTAATATCCAAATAATATTTAATAATGAACATTTAAGTAACTATTTTCAAATTAAGTAAACTTAAATACAAGTAAACTTAGTACCATATTAAAAACAAATTTTTTGATAAATTTTTTGATTAGCTTCTCTAAGAACATGCTAAATTTGACAATTTTTGTTTATTTTTAATTATTTAAGAATAATGTATTTGATATATCTCAAATGACATATTTATATATTATATATATTTACATACATTATAGATAAAATATATCATAATAGTTTTTCAGAAGACTAACAGAAATTGTTCTTATGAAAAAAAACTACTTAATTTGTTCAGAGATCAGGTTAGAGGGCAAATGATGAAATATTTACAAATTTGGGCAATGTTAGCCATTTAAACACATGCACACTCACACACAGATTAGGTGTATGTTTATGCACAATCTGGCCTTTTAACAAAGAAAAATAAGGCTATATTTGGGCTGCCACTGGTAGAAACAGAACAGCTGAGACTTTAATGAACACCATACTGAGGGCATGAAGGACATAAGGCAAATTAAGCAGGTTACAAACTGCACATCTTCTATTTAGATACAGAGATCTCCCTACCCTGACAAGGCAAGCAGACAGACAGAAACAGAAGGAGAGCATTTGTATCAATTTGAGAAACAGAGCTAGTAATGAAAGAAAATAGCCATACAACTCTTTCCTGGCAAAGTTGAGTTTTTTCTTCCTGTTTTAACAAAAATAAATACACATCGTTAAAAACAATCTTCTTTATTTCATTTACAAATTAAGACCAAGATAGTATTTTTTTAATAGATATTCTGGACACTCACAGAAATTTTAGTTATAGTACCTGACAGCTTTGTTTAAAATCTAAATATGAGTTTTCTTTCATGGAACACCCTTTCAAGGAACAGCAGGTTTAGCTGTGAAAGCCTGAATACATTAATGATGACAAAGAATTTCCAAAGTGAGCCAACATTTGCTTTGTTGTATTTGTAACATTTCTTGGTAAATTGATACACAGATGTTACAGGTCTGATGTAATTTGTCCTTCCCCTACTTCACCTTTTGCTAACAACTGTCTCTGTTTTCTTTTCTAAAGGTATAACTTTGTTATTAGTCACTTTGATTTTTAATTATTATTTTTATATGATTTAAGAAATCTGACTATTTGCATCTATTGTATTGCTAGTTCCTCAATGTAGAACTGACCTTGATACTTGCATGTAATTAAAATGGTATAAAAGCAAAAGGGATGAGGAAGGATGGGATAGGGGCTTATTGGGGGAGGGGAACTGAGGAAAGGGGATAGCATCTGAAATGTAAATAAATAAAATATTCAATTAAAAAAAGAAATCTGGATGGGGAACATTTTAATATTTCCCTTAATGTGTGTGATTCCATTCCTAAATGTGTTACTCATGTTTAGTGTTTGAAGATTTTTCTACAAAACCAAACCCTTTACAGCTGTCATAGGAAGTATATATTTCAAGGTCATTTACTTTCTATCTTTAATGAGAAAAAAAAAGACTAATTTCCAAAAATATAAATTAAAATAATTAGCATCATAGTTTTTCAGTCTTAGGAAGATTTGGATTTCTAATTTTTAAACTATTATTATTGTGAAAATTCTCATTTTCTTTTTGTGTGAGCTGGGTGTGCTATATTCAAATGTGTGTACATGTCTGCAGGTCGATCTGCCCATGCATTCCCACATGGAGACCAGAGGAGGACTTTGGGTTCCTCTCTTTGTTTCTCTCTGCCTTATTCCCTCAGGCAACATCTGTCACAGAACCAGGGGCTCACAGTTGAGGTCAGTCTGGTTGGCTTGTGAGCCTCTGAATTCTGCCTGTTTCCAACTCTGTGGTTGTAGGTGCTCACTGTCTTCCATAGCTCTGGGTGTGGAAGCTGAGGATGTCAATTCAGTTTTCCTGAGTAGTTTTATACAGAAACTACTCTCAACTCCTCAGCTGTCTTTTTCTTCCTCAGAGTTCTAATTAAAATATTTATATATTTGTTTTAGGAAAGATTCGGTATATTAATTTATATAATATTTTTTGTTTTATTTTCTAAGAAGGAAATAAAGGGAAAAAGCTTTTAAAATTCAGATATACACTGCTTTTAAAGAGAACTTTGAAAATGTTAGTATTTTATCCCCATAGAATGTTTCTTTAAGTATACCCTTAAGTGTTTTACACTTTCAATTTATACATGTTTGCAAAATATCTTTTAAATAAACTCAGTGACTTGAAAGAGCTGTGCTAGCCAATGCATGTTTGGCATGTACAAAACACTATTATTTCATGTTATCAGTAAATAATATATTGTTTATCTTTGGTTACATATCAGTCTTTCCCTGAAGTAAAGAAAAGAAAATGATAAGAGTTTACTATTATCACGGCAAAATAAGTCAAGTCATCCAGTTCTCTCCCTCATGACTAAATCCATGGTGAGATCAGCAACATGGCTGACTCCCGAATGAGAAGAATAGTGGAGGCAGAGGTCCACCTTCTACTGAGCCACTTACCACAGAATTCTCTGATAGTAGCTGCATTTCATAAGAACAAAAAAGCTGAGGTTTCCTGAGGCTTACAGTAACTGTTGGCACCGGTCACAGCTGCCATATTTTGTTGGAAATGCATATGTCCACTAAACTGTCATTGATCAGTTTCATAATAATTTTATTCCCAGTGTTTCCAAATATGGTAGCAATAAAAATATTATATTTAATTAAAAGTAACTGAATGAAGGGTGGTACTGCATGCCTTTACTCCTAGCATTCTTAATTCAGAGACAGGCAGATCTCTGTTAGTTTGACAGCAGCCTGGTCTACGTACTATAATAAATTTAAGAAATGATGAACAGGAAGTACTGAAAAAAGCACCGAGCATATATTTGACATATATTATGAAAACCATGAATAAATATATTGTCATAATCTCACCAATTATTGGCGAAAGGGTCCTAAAAGTGATCTTTTAATAGAACACCTGCACAGGCCAATGACCAGTGTTAGATTAAATCAGAAGCACAAAAGTCATCCAAGGATCAAACGGCTTCACTGATGGTCTATCTTAAACATTAAAAAAAAAAAAAATTCAATGATACAGATAGATAGGGTGGGTGCATGCCCAGAGGCAGGTAGATTTCTGAGTTCCAGGCCAGCATGGTCTGCAGAGTGAGTTCCAGGTCAGTCAGAACTACGCAGAGAAATCCTGTCTCCCTCCAGAAACCCTGATAAAAAGAAACCAATAATTTTTAAACTTCAAATAGATTCACCAGGACTTACTCTACCATCACCACCTCTACCACTAATACTACCACTACCACCACCACCACCACCAACACCACCATCATCACCATCACCACCACCGCCATCATCATCACCACCACTACCACCACCACCACCACCACCACCATCACTACCAACACCAACACCACCACCACCATCACCACCACCACCACCACCACCACCATCACCACCACTACCACTACTACTTTGATATCAGAAGCACAGAGGAACACAAGAAAAAGCCTTTAAAAATTTTTTTTTATAGAGAATATTTTTCATTTACTCATATCTTTATCATTCTGAGAATAGTGCTTAGTAATTTACTCTTAGTACATATATATTAATTAGTAATATATTTTCTAACTTTAGAATAATTACTTTAAATAGTTAACTTTTTAAAGCTATAGTCTTTCGTGATTGTAGGTTGAAATATCCTAGAAAACGTACTGCAACCTTACATTAAGACATCACTCAGTGAGAGAACCCGTGCTCTGCCCTGGGATGCAGTGACAGCTCAGCATGTGGAATATGTAAATGTGATGCTCAGAATTAAGGAGTGGTCATGAGCATCTCAAAAATCCACAAAGGAGGTTAGTAAAATATGTTTTCCTTTCATGAGAAAAACAACAAATTAATAGAAAAGAACACAATGTCACCATAATTATGACTATTTATAATCACTGAATAGGCTCTCTGTTGTGGCTCGTGCCTTTAATTCCAGCATTTGGGAGGAGACAGGTGGCTCTCTGTTGGTTTAAGGCAGGCCTGGTCTACATAGTCAGTTCCAGGACAGCTAGGGCTATGTAGACACACCCCATCTCAGACAAACACACAAAAGTCCCATGGTTATTATAGTCAATGAGGAAAAGCTTGAAGCTAAGATCTAACAGGCTACAGGCCACATATGTAGGTATACAGGCCACAATAGGTCCAAAAGTAGCCCAATACAAAATTGTAAACTTAAAACATTATGATATTTGGGAAAGATTATTTTTTATAACTTGGTTGTACATTTCTTTAAAATGAACTTTGCAGATGACAGTTTAGCATTGCTGTGTGAGGAAGGCTTCATGTGCTTTCTGCAACAAAAGAAGGATGCTGCTTTACCACTCTGTCACTGGGAGACCTGTCCATGTCATTCAGACAGGGAAAACATTTTGTACCGTTTCAGTCTTGACAATTAAGAAAAATGAAGCCACATTATCCTTCTTTATAACTAGCACGTTTTTGTTGTTGTTGTTGTTGTTGTTATTGTTGTTGTTGGTGGTGGTGGTGGTGTGTGTGTGTGTTTGGTTTTTAATAGTGGTTTAAATGAGAATGTCTACCATAGACTCATGGACTTGAGCGTTTGGTTCCTAGTTGGCACTGTTGGGGTTTCTTAGGAAGTGTGGCATGGCCTTGCTAAAAGATGTAATCACTGGACAGGCTAATGAGTTTAAAGCTAAACACTACCTCCAATTTGCCCTCTCAGCCTTGTGACTGCTATAGAACCTGTCAGTTTCCAGCTCCTGCTGCCATGTTTGCTCCTTGCTGCCGTGCCTCCTGCCATGTTGGTCTCTCAACCCTGTGGAACAATAAGCCCAAAATGAATCCTTTATTCTCCAAGTTGCCTCAATTGTAGTCCTTTGTCACAGCAACAGAAAAGTAAATAATAAATTTTACATCTAGAAATCACCAGAAACTTCACATGCATTAAAGTAAACCCTATAAAATAATATGTGAATTTAGCTAAATTGTATGTTACAGAATCAGCATGGAAAAACAAGTAACATCTTAATATACAAGTAATTAATATAACTAAACATAAAAAAATCTACATTTAAATAGCAACAAGTACAAAAAAAATCTAGGAATAAATATTAGGAAAGATATGAAGACCAAGCCAAACAAAACTATGAAATTATTCATGAATAAAATAGAAGGAGGCAGAGAATAGTGAAGGCATTACTTTTTTTTTTAAGATTTATTTATTTATTTAATATATGTAAGCACACTGTCCTTGAAACACCAGAAGAGGGTATCAGATCCAATTACAGATGTTTGTGAGCCACCATGTGGTTGCTGGGAATTGAACTCATGTCCTTTGGAAAAGCAGCCAGTGCTCTTAACCGTTGATCCATTTTTCCAGCCTCCAGGTATTACTTTTAATATGGATTTCAAGATCAATACTATTAGAATTTCCATTTTGCCTCTATGTAATCTACAAATTCTATGTAGTCCTTGTTAAAATAGCAATTACAGCTAGAAAACTTTATAAAGCTTCTCTGGAACATGCAGACAGACATGTACATGCTTGCACGTGTGCGTGTGTACACACACACACACCAATAGACCAAGTCATCTTTAAACAATCAAACAAGGAATTTGGTAGTCCATATATACATGGAAACATATATGTTTGTCTGCTGATAAATAGATAAATAATACAGCCTACATGTACCATCTAATATTTCATTCATAAAAAATTCTACCATTCTGTCATGGATAAAGCTGAAGATTATATTGTCACGTCATGGTATACAAATATGAGCACACCTAGTCATAATGAAATTAAAAAAATATTGTCAAGCTGGGCTTTGGTGGCACACGCCTTTAATCCTAGCACTTGGGAGGCAGAGGCAGGCAGATTTCTGAGTTCGAGGCTAGCCTGGTCTACAGAGTGAGTTCCAGGACAGCCAGGGCTACACAGAGAAACCCTGTCTCTAAAAAACAAAACAAAAAAAAATGTCTTCAAAACTGTTCAGTAGATTGATTGTAAACCAATTAAAGAAAGCCAGAGGTGAGGGACGTTTGATAGGAACAGAAAACTGATGTGTGATTGTACAGCTGGTGACTTGATGAAGTGTATATTTTTAAAGATAGAGTAAAGGTCTTTGAAAGTTTCCATATAAAATTTCATATATATATTTGGGATTATATCTAATACTTTACCATTATACCATTACACTGTGTGTGTGTGTGTATGTGTGTGTGTGTGTGTGTTTGTGTGTGTGTGTGTGTGTGTGTGTATCCAATTTTAACATTCAGTTTTTAAATAAGGAAGGTCAAAATTAAAAACTCATGACATTTTTGTTTGTTTTAGATTTTTAAAAATGTTAATGATTTGTGTGTGTGTGGAGGTGTGCACATGTGGACAGAGAAGCCTGCAGAGTTCAGCAGAGGGCTGGAGTTAACAGTGGTTATGAGCTGCCTGACCTGACTACTGGAACCAGAATTTAAGACATCTGCAAGAATATTCACACTGTTAGCCTGTATCAATTTTTTCTGCCCACAAAACAGTTTTTTTTTTTAAAAAACACTTTATTTATCAATATTTGTATAAACACATACATGCATACATATATACATACACATATAAATGATAATCAAACAATAAAATGCATTCAAAAAGTATGGGGGGGTTGAGAAGAGTGGGAGGAAGGAGAGAAAGGGGAAAGTTAGTGTTCATATATGAAATTCTCAAAAAGGAATCCAGTTTTTCAAAATGTTCAACAGACCAACCAACACTTCACAATATGAAAGCAAATATGACCTACAACCATGTAGAAGGACACCTCAACTCACTACAAACTTTGAAGTTCAAAATAAGATCAATAAAAAATTATTTCACCCAGCATACTAACACAAACCACAATAACGTTTTATAATTCAAAGTATTTCTGAGAACAAGAAAATAGATTGTCAGGAACTAAATCAGCAGAACCAGGGGTACACTGTGTGTTCATTTTTTTTGTTTGTTTGTTTGTTTGTTTTTTATCAAATCATAATTTTTACTTTTTAACACAGGGGTTATAAACACAAAAATGCAGAATGTGGGGAAGGGGATGACACAGGAACATAGATGTTCAGGGGGAGTACAGATATCTTTCAGAACAGAGTATCATCTGGGTGAAGGTTTAGGGGTCAGATCACTATGACTCTTCCTATGATTCCCTTGTCATAATCTAATTTAGTACTATCTGCCAAAGGCTGCCTATTTACAAGGTTTATGACTACTCAGGCTAGTAGTTTTCAACAAAAGCTGTCTGTTTACAATAGTTTATAGCCCTCTGTTTCAGTGTTTTTCCATAGAGACCTAAGTCTTTGTGTTAGCAGGCATATATGTCCGGCCTATTGCTGATTTTAGGCTTATGACTGATTTTAGGTTTTCAGTGTATAAGCAGGGCTGTCCCTGACATCTCCTCCCTTCTCCAAGTATAGAAGGGCTGTGGCGATTCTAATCTTGCCAAGGTGGGGATAGAGGCCTGACCTCCAGTAATTAAAGGGAACATTGTAATGGCTCCAGTCCTCCTGTCGTTGTCCAGTGAGGCATAAGGGCCATACCCGTCCCGATGTCTTTTTCCTGGAGAGGGGATACTTTTGACATCAACCCCTATGCAGTCAGGCTTGTCCCTCAGGGAACCCAGAAACATATTTTTAACTTTTATTTATATTCCCTTGTAGTGCTTAGCATCGCAGCCTCAGCAAGAATTCAGATCGCCAGACAGAGGGGGTTCTGGGTGGCCCCTCTCTGCTTGGTCTAGGGGTGGAAGCCTCCTCTTTTAGGATGGGTGGAGATGGAACTTAGGAACACCCTGGATAGAGAAACAACCTCATCTAGACTCTCGTGGTCCTCTAAAACTAACACATGATAATGTAACTGAATAGATTTTGCTATCAGATTATCTGTCTGTTGTTTCACAAAGTTAGTCAGGCTATTGAAGGCTCAGGGACCAAAGGAAATAAGCAAAAATAACCCAATTAATAATCCCAAGATGGAAGGAAGTACGGTTAACAATCATGGAGAGGTTGAAGACCAATTCTTATACAAGCTCTCCTTTTTTTCTTTCTTTCTCTGTCTTTTCTCAAGACCATCTCTGGCCTTTTTCATGTTCTCTTTAATCATCCCTGTTTTGTCTATATAAAAGCAGCATTCTTCTTTAAGGGCTGTACACAGACTAGAGCTATTTACAGTCTTTTCTATTGTAAAAGAGAAAATCAGATCCAATAAAGTCCTTTGGAATTTTGGGGAATCGCATCAAACAGCGAAATGAGGGATTTCTTCAGATTAGTGATGTCAATCTACAGCTGTTTGATGTCCTTGTCAAAGGCCCATTGGAGGTCTGAGTAGTATAAGTCCAGAGGCCAGCATCAGGATTAGAACTCCTAATGGCAGACATCACAGGTGATTAATTTTTACCTGGAAGAGAAAAAAGAAAGGAATTCTCAGGGAAACTTCTCTTCCCTGGATGACAATTGTTATTCATCTTACTTATAATTGGGCCTGATTTTGGGGAGGTATCTATTTAATTCATTAATCCTTTTTGGTGGCCATTTAGTTGTGCCTTCTGTGGTATTAAACAGTCATATCAATCCTTGGCCCCATATAGGAACTGGGTCCTGGCCATTCCATTTAAGGGTAAAAAATGTCCTTCCACATAGTTGTGACATAGTTTTTGTTGGTCTCAGCAACACCAGAGGCAATCAGCGGCAGATTTGCTGTGAGTTTTCAGTTTTAGAAAGTTAAGAGTAAACAAGGCATGCTCCTTCCACCCTCAAAGAGTCATAAAGACACTATTTAAAGAAATATAATTCATTATTAATAATCTCTTTTATCAAAGGATTATTATAAAACAGCCAACAGTTAATCAATCTATATAATGTATCAATTAGTGAGAGCTTCTTCTACTTTTTGTAAAATTACTCCTCTTTTGTCAATTAATTGTTGAAGGAAATTAAGATTTGCATCTCTCTTAAGATTATTAAACAGAGACATAAAAAATAAAATAATAAAATAAAAAAATAACAATAAAATAATAATAAAAAAATCACACAAAACAGTTTTAAAATTGTATGTGTACATATATTATGAAGGTACATGAATATAATATAAAATTGTATTCATATAAAATTGAAAAGCTGCAAGACTATATACTATGTTGCTAATGAATGAATGCATATATACTATAGCTGAAGAAGGTGAAAGCACAATAGCTCAGTTTTGGTCCATAGGGTAGTTAGTAAATTGCACTGTTGATGTTTGGTACTCATAGGTAGTTTTCATTTCTTAAGCAAAAAGACTGTTAACAAACAATGAAATTTTACTATAAAATCTTGTTAATTAAGTAGCATCAAATTGTTAAGAATTGTAGCCAATAAATGGATATTTGCAACAAAGTGTATCTGCAACTCATTAGAACCAAAATATTTAGTCTGGGAGACGATAGAGCAGTTAAGAGCACTAGATAACCTTGCATAGCACCTTCTTTTGAATCTCAGCACCCACATGATGGCTTACAGCCCTGTGTAACTTCAATTCCAAGGGACCTAGTGCCACTTCTTACCTCCTTGGATATTACACACATGTGGTGCACATGAATGCATATGGGCCCAAACACCGAACTAAACAAATAGGCAAGGCATACTGGGACGCCACTTTAAACCTAGCACTTTGGAGGGAGACCCAGTCATATCTCTGTATGTTTTATCCCAGCCTAGTCTACATAATAAGTTCCAGGACAGCCAGGGTGCCAAAGTATGATATTGCCTTTATAAGTAAAAAAGCAAACAAACAAATAACATACATACATTCATATATACATGCATACATATTTAAAAATAATTAAAATACTATCATATAATAGATAACTCAGAATCATAGGTATAACCTTAGTAGTTGATTAAATCATAAAGATGTATCAGTGAAAGAAAGAAATGGCTGATTTTTATAAACATAAATATAAATTGACATGACATTAGCAATCTGTTCACTTGATGAGCATGTATTTTGAGTGCCTTTCATTTGCCACATATGAATCTCAGTTTGGGATGTCTAGTGGGTAAAGAATAAGAGACCTTGGCAAACACTGGGCACCCAGTACCAATACAGTGCTAAGAAGGGTAAGGAGGTTTTAAGTATAGTAGCATGCTAGCAACTCACTTCAGTGTTATTGAAATAAAGGTAAGAACCATCAGCTATGGGAGCTTATCAGTAACAACTCAAGGACAGGAATAGCCAGGGCAGAATCTGACTCACCCTGAAAAGCAGAAATTCCTAGCAAGTGTGTATCGTGTATTTGTGGGTAGTACAGTCTCAGATAATACCAGGACAGGGATTTTAAAGCTTTCCCTGTTGGACTTTGCAATTTAATAAACTAGTTTAGATTTGGTTCCATTGTAAAGCCATTTAAGAGTCTGTAAATAGGAGGAGGGGTGGTATGATTTATCCAATCTTTTTTTTTTTTTTTTCAAATAAAGGGTTTTGCTTTGTTTTGTAGAAAGCCTGTATTTTATTTTGATTATACTGAATTTTCCCTTTTTCTGTATTGTGCTTTTTGTGTCATCTCTAATACCTTTGACAAGAAGCTGTTCACTGCTTCTAAGCAATACAAATATTCTCTATTCTAAAAGTTTTATGACTTTATCTTTTACATTTAGATTCATGGTCATTTTTGAGTGACAGAATTTTTTAATAACGTGAAGTTTTGATCAAGTTTTTTTGAGTATCTTTTTGGTGCATGCCCACAATTTAGCATTTCACTCATTAATGATGGGGAGCAGGGAGGTAGGGATGGGCGCATGTGGAGGTCAGAAGACTGCTTTGTAGATTTGCTTCTCTTTTTCCTTTGTCACATAGGTTTCAGGGATTGAACTCTGGTCATCAGCTTTGTGAGGCAAACATTTTTATCTGCTTGAACCATTCTACAGGCCCCCAGTAAACAATTTATAATTCACAGAAGACATATATTCCCAAAAAAAGTAGTTTAGTGCCTAATAATTATATGTAAAATGACTTCATTTATTGCCAAAGAAATGCCATTAAACAATTTGTCTTAATACTTTCTGAAGTAGGATATTTAGTATTAGCTTCTCAGGTGTATTCCTGAGACTTATGCTCTTTCCTTGAGGGAAGAAAGGCAAGAGTGATATTTAACCACTCTCATTGAAAAGGATTTCTATTGCTGTAAAAATACACTATGACCATGGCAACTCATATAAATGAAAACATTTAATTGGGCCTGGCTTATATTTTAGAGGATTCGTTCATTATTGTCATGGCAGGAAATATGCCAGCATACAGGCAAATATAGTGCTAAAGAGATAGCTGAGAGTTCTACAACTGGATCTGCAGGCAGCAGGAAGAAACTTTCACATTCGTCCTGGCTTGAGAGTTTTAGCTCGCCGCACACAGGGACCACCAACATGACCACTCCTACTCCAACAAGGCCACAACTTCTAGTAGTGCTGCCCTTTATGACCAAGCATTCAAGCACACGAGTCTCCTGGGACCTGTCCTTTCCAGGCCACTATAGACACTTAACTGTAATCATAGTTGAGAGACAGTGTTTTTGCTTTTGTTTCTCAGGAGTATTTCTTACATTAATGTTTAGTCTCCATATTTAGAGAAAATAGAAAATAAACTGTTATCTTCAAGAATAATACAAAATAGTGTTTCCTAGGGTTTTTTTTTTATGACCCCAGCAACAATATAATTGATTAAATCTGTTTATTTGTTCCACAAATAACAGAATCATTAACAGAACACAACTTTTGTGCCTCCCCAAGCATCCCAAAGCCAGACTTCAGTGTTTGTCTGTCCTTTATTCCCTTAAGGTCCCTAGTTAGGGTTCCAAGGCCCAAGCCATGGAGAATGGACAAGGAAATGATGTAAATATAGTACTCAGTGGGGAAACTCTCAGAATGATAAAATAATGTTAGTGTAGTGCCATTATTTATCAGCTGTCCTTCCTTCTACGATTCTTCTAAGGAAATGGGAAATTTGGTACCTTAATTCATATTCTTTTCATTTATTTTTGTCTCTTAAATATCTTAAGCTTAATTTTAAATCTTATTTTTTAAACTTTGAGTATAGTAGCAAAAGATTAGTAACACAATTTCATTGCATTCTTAGAGTATACACTTTATTAAAGTACCTTAAATTGCATTTTAAAAATAGGATTCATTTTAGTATTTTTAGAAGTATAGAAAAAAGATGTAATGTTGCTTATATAACAAGTCTATGCGTACATTATACTGCCTTTCTCCTCCTTAACCTTCTAGGCAGTGATGCTGTGTATGTATCACTATAGGAATATGGCCACCTCGCAGTGAACCCACCGTATTTCTACACGTCAGCAGTGAGCTAGTCATTTGTATGCAGAGTTGTCAAGCAATGGACACAAGCCATTCTCCTTAAAGAAAGTAAAGTTGCAAACATCATTCTTACATTTAATTCAAATGTATCTCATTATTGTGGAAGCTTTTAGTTCAAGACATTTGTGGTATTATTACATGTATATTATAAATGTACATCCATTATTCCATTACTGTAAGATTAGTTGCAGCACCAATTTAGATTTATACATAGAAATATTCTTTAGGATATGCCACATCTGTTTCTCAGTAACAAAGTCTTACTGCATACTCAGTATCAGTGCTACATTGAAGTCTGCTATGCTTGTCATATAGTAACTTTTAAACATTGAAGATAGTTAACACTGAATGGATAATTAGTACTTTGAAGGGATAGGATGGCTACAGAAATAGTTGTCTTTACCATGTTCACCCTGTCTGAAGTAAGAGTTTCAGTGGGAAGAAGATAAAGAGGGAAGAGGAAGAGGGGAAGTAAGAAGAAGAGGAGAAAGAGAATGAGAGAGAGAGACAGACTGACAGACAGAGGGGGGAAAGAGAGGAGAGATTGCTCGACTTGTCATGTTTTTTTTTTAGAACAAGTTATATTTATGTATTTAAGAATATACATATATACACATATATGTAACAATAATTAAAGAAAAAGGGGCCATGAGTTCGGGGTAGAAGCTGCATGGATGGGGTTGGAGAGAGAAAAAGGAAGAGGTAAAATGATGTAATTATGTTTAATTTCAAAATTATCATAATAAATAATTATTTTATATTAAAGAAGGAGGAGAAAGAGACAAAGAAGAGAAAGAAACAGGTAGCTGTATTCTCAGCTCTAGTGAGGCTAAGGCAGAGGATTGCTATGAATTTGAGGCCATCCTGAGCCACATAGCAAGATCATGTCTCAAAAAATTTAAGTATGTATATGTGACTCAGCTGATAGAGTACTTGGCTAGAATGATCACAAACCAGGCATGGTGAATCATGCCTTGGGAGGTAGAGCAGGAATTTTAAGGCAGTAAATGAAGGATCACCTTACCTTGATTGGGGTAGGAGGATAAAATGAGAGAAAGGAATATAAGTGAATGACTGAAGGAACATGGTTCAGCATGAAATGGAAGATTTACAGAGTTAGATTAAGATGACAGATTATGAAAACAGTGATGCAGTCTAGGTGTGAGAAGTCATTGGCTGATGAGAAACAGAGTTGGCTTCTCAGTCATAGTTCAGATTGAACATAAAGGAGTAAGGGGGGGCGGGTCAAAAAGGAAATGATTAGCTGAAGTCCTTATAGAAAACACATCTTCTTTGGCCTGGTGAACTATGCCTGTGCAGTGAGTGATGTATCCTAGTAAAAATGAAAGAGTGAGTTGTGTTTAGGAGATCAGGTCATCGTAACTCATTGACATTAGGCCACATAACTAAATGATGTCTTTCTTCAGTAAAATACATCAAATGAGATCAACAATTATGACTCATAAACATGCCTTGCAGGCATAAAACAGCAGGGAATTAGCATGTGAGGCTGATAAATATGCATGTAAATAAGCTCCCAAAGGAATAACATGGGTTTGATTGATAGGTTTAGAATTGGAACATATGTAAACCCCTTTATTCCTCATTCTGCTGGAGCTAAGGAAGGATGCATTTTACTTGTTAAAAAGTTTCAGTAACTTTGTAAATCTTAATGCCACATCTGTTTTGTTGTTGTTGTTGTTGTTGTGTTGTTGTTGTTACTGTTTTTTTCCTTGTGCATGTCACTTGTAAGATTAATTGGACTGTCTTCAGGCTGGGTGGCCTACACATAACTAAGTGGTTGAATATGTGAATGAATGGTTGAGCATGTGAAAGTAGAAATGGAATGAAACAAGAATCCCTGGGAAATGTTCCTCTCCATTATAAAGAGCTGTGTGGACATATCAGAAATTCTTTTGGAAGTGTTGCTTTGACATAGTAGACGACTCTGGCTTTCTTAGTAGTGCTTATTGTCTTTATATAACTTTATACTTCAGCTTACTCTAATCCTGCAGTTTAGCCCATGAGCTATTGTGGAAATACGATAGGAAGTGAACACTCTGATTGCAGTCTGTCATCATGGATACATTTGTTGTCTTTCCATATTAGCCACAAGTAACTTTGTAAACCATTTATTCCTCCCATTAAGTTCAACTCATTTCAAGTAATAAAGAAGAAAGGTGGCTTTTGATCTCCTCCTGCAAAGATGTAACCATTATTGTTGTAGAGAATTAAAGTGTTTGTTAACTGAAGGCATCTGGGCTGTTAATGCCATTTCTCTTTAGTAATAAACTAGTTGGTAGAAAGCAAGATCAGCGTAATATTGTAGTTACTCTTTTTCTGCAGTTTCATTTTTGGCTGTTGCAGTTATCCATGAAAAACCATAGTGTAAAAATATTTAAATGGGTATTCCAGAAATAAGCAGTTTGTAAATTTTAAAATTATGCTATGTGAGTAGTATAATAAAACCTTGAACTCTTTACTCTGGTCTGTCTATCATATCTATACCACATATGTTGCCTTATCTCTAAGGCTTTTATTGGGTGTCTGGGTTATCAGACTGAATAATGACTCAGAACATGAAAGTAATGGTGGTAATTTGTGTGTGTCAAAGATGATCTTTAACTGAATAGGTGAGGAACTAGAGAGATGCTTCAGCAGTTAAGAGTATTTGATGCACTTCTGGAAGACCTAGCTTCAGTTTCCAGTGCCCACATCGTAGCTCACCAACATCTGTAACTCCACCACTACATGAGGTCAGCATGTAGTGTACCTCTCTGATCTACTGGGCACTGCACATACATGCATGTACAACACCCACAGATTAAAAATTAAAGCCAATTATTTTTAAAAAGAGTATAGTTGAAAAATCTGTATTTAAGGAAAAGAGGAATATTATATGCTGAGAGCTGCAATTTCTAAAATCTATGATAAGAATAAATCTTATATTGGTAAAACTGCACAGGAACTGGGAATTCGTGGTGGTGTTATTGTACCACCTTAAACTTAAAAACTTATGGCTATATTTCAAGCAAACAAATGAAATATCAATGTATGCTTCAATACCAGCAGGGAAGCTGCTTGGAGAGGCTGGGTCTGAAGAGAGTAATAACTACTCCCACCCCAAACCCCAGGTTTTCATTTTCGATGAAATACAGCTCTTGCTGTCTAAGGTAGCCCCATGCACTAGGGGTGGTTGTGGAGGTGGGGAAGGGGGAAGCAGGTGGTTCTCTGTGAATTCGAGGCCAGCCTGATCTACATAGCTGGTTCTGTGAGTTTGAGGCCAGC
>JANHMN010000017.1:53218810-53242444 GCA_030674055.1 Rhabdomys pumilio
GAGGCCAGCCTGATCTACATAGCTGGTTCTGTGAGTTTGAGGCCAGCCTGATCTACATAGCTGGTTCTGTGAGTTTGAGGCCAGCCTGATCTACATAGCTGGTTCCAGGACAACCTGGACTACACAGAGAGACCTTCTTGCAAAACATAAACAAACCAACAAATGTCTCAAGATCCCAAAGAATCTGTAGTATGAAATACAAAGGAAGCGTGAAGGACATGAGAATTAAATACCTGTCACAGTGCTCTGCTGCTGGGGTCTAATAAGCGTTGCCATGGCTTAACAATCTGGGGGTCAGTCGTGGCCTGGCGTGCTGTAGCAGTAATACTCACTCCCATCTTCTCATCGCGTAGGCATTGTGCCGTCATCAAAAGATTTCCTGTCCATATTACTGCACACTGTTTGGTTCTACTTAATAGTTTTTGTTTGGTTTGGTTTTAGAGTTGTTTGTTTTAGACAGGGCTTCTATGTAGCTCTGACTTTCATTGAACTGGCTTTGTAGACCATGCTAACTTGGAACTCAGCAGTGCACTGGTCTCTGCCTGCTGAGTCCTGAGATTAAAGGCCTGTACCACTGCTACCTTTAATTATTAATTTAATAATAAAGGCCATGCCGACATCCATGATTCAAGCAACGATCGCAATCCATATTGATGCTCATGATCCCTGCCATCGATGGAAGCCATGCTGCTGACAAAAGATACCGTGTTGATTTCTGTGGTCCCTGCTGCTTACAGAGACCATGGTGATGACTGATTCATGCTGCCACAGGAGACCAGGTTGATGTCTGTTATCAGCCACTGGGAAATCATGTTGAAATCCACTATCTTTGCTGCCACAGGGACACCATGTGGCTGTCCATGATGTGTGTTGCCACCAGCTGCTATGGGAAAGGAAACTTCTTTAGCAGTAATAGCCATGCCTACAGACTCCTAACTAAGAATTAGAGACATTGAATCTTCTGTGGTACCTCTTGACCTCTAAAAAGGAAACGGTCCAAACAGGAAGCTGTTGAAGAGAGTACTTAAAAATGAAGATGCTAAAGTCTACCTCCTCATAGATGATGACTTCTGAGTGAGAGTGGGGGATACCTGAGTTGTCTTTAAGGCCTGGCCTCTGGGTGTTTGGCCGTGCTTCAATGAGTATACCTTTCTCATCCTGCTAAGTATTTAAAAGCATTTTTGAAAATGACTTTGGTAGTAGTGTCTTCTTATCTTAACATGAATTGTATTATACTTTTACATCTGTGTTGGAATCTAATATCTCTATTATTTGCAAGAGCTAGGCTTTATGTAGATGCACTCCTAACTCCAATCCCCTCAAAGTAAGGTTGGAAACCAAGAAGCAGTATTTCCTACTTATGAAACATATTTACGTCTAGATAGCAGTATTTCTTTATGTACATGTAAAAATTGACTTGCTTCCATACCGAGAGATATTCTTCAATGGGCATGGCCCAAAGGAATGTTGTCAAACGTTGGCAGTTTTGCCTGCCAACAGTGTGCTAACTATGGAGTCAGCAAGGTGAAAAGAAGCTTACTTGACTGGGTGAGAGACTCCAGTATCATCGCTGTCTTCACATCCGCCCAGCATGTTCATTGGATGAAGAAGCAGTGTGTTTATTGCCTGAGGAAACGTGGCTTTTGGCAGTCAGTGTCTAACTAATCTGTACTAGCTGTTATTTCTCTTAATAAATAAACTAAAATTAGTTAATAGACAGGATCTGCTAGCTTTTCCTACTAATCACTTTGAAGTCAAAATGTCCCCATAGACCTGTCACATGTGTAGGAGAACAGTGCACTGATGAAAATGACTAAAGGCCACCTAGGTTCCCTCCATGGCTCTTCATGGGCACTGACATCAACAGGTTAGTCACCTGAGCATGTTAAAGTGAAGACTTTGTGAGTTTAAAAACAGCAGCTTTCAAGGCTTTTGAAAAGTACTAGGCGAATGTTTTCCCATGATCATCTTCTCATGTGTAATTTATGTCATGCTATCAGGAGAGTAATATCTCTCAACTCCATGACTTCTAAAGTAAACAATTTTTAAAAGTCAGCTAGAAGCAGGTGAGAGAATTTATTCAGGTTTTCCTTGAATCCTGGGAATACTCATACAGTTAAAACCTTCATTAAAATGTAGTTCTTAGTTGAGCAAGTGACGCAGTAGATAGAGCACTTGCCACACTACCAAGTGTGTAATTTCAGCACTTCCCTGTGAAGGCGGGAGATGGAGACATGCGGATCCCCAGGAGCTCACAGGTCACCTAAGTTGCGTATACAGGCTCTAAGAGAGATCCTAAATCAGCCCAAAGTACAAGGCAAGATTGTCATTGTTGTATTATACACTAAACCCTTTATACCCAAGTAAAGCATATGGTGCACTGAAGGAATGGCCTTTAGGTTAAACATGTCTGAAGTCCATTGTGGTTGTCCTATGGATAATATCATAGCAGCTCAAAAATGTTGTTCAGGTTTCTTGTCAGAAGCTATACTTTTGTAGAACATTAACAGTCATAAGATTTCTTAAAACCATAGCTACCAAATCGTACACCACAGCTATAAGTCTTTATAAAAACACAACCAGTAATGAAACTAGTGTAAACTCTGTAAACAATGTAAGAAGGATCTTCTGGCCATCATCCCAAGTTTGCCTATGTTTATAGGTAAAGAGTCTACAAGCTCTCTAAAAAAGATCTTAGGTCTTCCAGTTATACAAGTCACTGATAGAGAAGAAGACATACACCATGAATGAGTGGAACTTCCAACCCCAGTCATCACTCCCATCACCCCAGTGTGACTAGAACACTTTCCAGGGCACAACTAGCTGCTTAGGGCTCTAGAATTAGACTGTAGGGGTTCCTTTGGATGAGAGGCTGGGTTGTTTCTCTCTTCCACACAGGGAGCAGGACTTTCTTTGACCTAGAGCACTATTCAGGCAACTAAACAAGCCAGATCCAAACTGTCTGGAAGGGAAGATCAATTTCTTTTAGAGTGGCTGAGAGAGCAGGCAGAGGTCTTGGGTTCCTCTGAGTGACCTGGCCAAGACAAATGTAATTTAGAGTCAATACCAAGAAATCACAGTTTATAAGACAGAGTGAAAGTGTCTCGCACCAGAGAAAGTTTGTTTAATACAGGGAAACTGGTGGCTGCAACACTTGGGAGCTGTTGTTGTAATCATAGCAATGGCAGTAGCCAGCTGCTGTGCAGCCACATTTACCACTGGAAAGCAGGATACTACATCATGGGTGGTCAGTCTATTGTGACTTGTGAGCCTTCAAGAAGTCATGTGCTGTGCTGTCTCAGAGGCAGTGGTAGCTGCAGTCTTCACCTTCCCCATTTTAGATCTGTTTCTCCAACCAGTAGAACTGACAAAAACACACAAAGTGAAAGAGACACACAGTCATATTGAGAGACACATGGTAAAGACAGCCAGTGGTGGCTACCACACACTCATGTACCTGAAAAGACCAGGTGAGTCCAATGATGCAGGCAGGATCTATGCTCCTGTATGTCTTCTCCTCTCGTGTCCTAATTAGATGTCACCTCCTGCAAATTACACGTAATCTTTAGAGTTGTCCAGATCAGATGGCTTTGGTTTTTTGGGAACTGGAGTCAGGTGCCTCTAGAACACTAGGCAGTGATTGGTCAGAGAGATTTTCCCTGGACCCTGTAATAAATCAAGGTGCATATCCTCTAGGACTCCTCTACAGCCAGAGCACTCCTTCCTACTCCTGTGGGTACCATAATTTTTGAGATCCAGTCTCTACAGCTTTCACTGGGGCATTGGCACAGCTTGAACCTCTTAAATGCTCCAGGTAGTTTACCAGTTAGGACCACTTAGTCATAGCCTACAGCCAGTTAAAAGTCTATTCCTGTTGGTTGCGAATACACTCAGATATTCTGTACCTAACTGTAGTGTCAGGCATTTAGATCAAAGTGCTTTTAAAGGCAAAACCCTATTCTGTATCTCATTTGGCAGCTATAGGTGGATATTTTGTGCAAGAAAGCAGTTTGGCAGAAGCCTGAATAAACAATAAACTAGAGGGAGAAGTTTTGCTCAAGTAGGTACTTTAGCAGATGCCCAGATAAATTATCTGGGCATCTTGACCTGAGTTTTCTAGAAACATTTGGGTAATTTTTCATAGGTTTCTCCATCAAATCTCAAACGGCCTCAGCAAGAATGAAAGATAGAGGAAACTGTACTGCCTTGCCTTTTATAGTAAGAAAGGCCTGTAATTGAGGTAGCCTGATGAAACTCCTCAATTCAAATACATTTTGCTTGCTTTCTATTTTCTGTAAGATTAGTTCTAGAAATGTTTAGCAAGTGCCTATCCACAGAATTTTAAAATCCTAGGAAAGTTAGAACAAGGTCCAGGTGCATGAATAGAAACTTGAATTAGAAAATGCATTTATTAATTAGAGCATACTTAAAATTTGTCTAGATATGTTGGGCTACAGCGTGCGCGTGGGCATGGGTCCTGTTGGGCTGAGTTGGTGGGTCCATCATGTCTGCTGTCCCAGGCGGCTGGAACTCAGAGTGCAGAAGCTTGGGAAGTGACCTTGTTATTGTTACTCCATGGATGCCAGGCTTTCGCCCTGTGACTGTGCTCAGCTGTGGAAAGAACACAGTCTGAGACCCTGCAGGGAGCTGGAGCTCTTGGGTTGGAGATCACCATGCCAGGAGGTAGCTGCAGACTGACTGGTCTCAGCCCTTGTGCCGCTGAGAGGCTACGGAAGGACAGAGATGGGACTTACGAGCTGGATCAATCCAGAACCAGAAAGGAGAGAGGGGGAGAAGCTCCAGCAATGGCCTGCTGGCCTACAGTGCGGGGTTGGGGGGGGTGGGGAAAGAGACTCTTGGTCACTGTGACTCACTTGGCTGTGTCATGGTTGGCTCAGCTAGCTCACTTGAGTGGACGGCCTCCATGGCTGGAATGTAGAGGGGTCTTTGCTTCGTAGTCGAAGGCCTTCTCCACGTTTCCCCAACGGTGGGCGCCAAAGATGAGAGGTAGTCCATGGTTTTAAAGCATTTATTGTCATGGCAGAAAGTGGTTGAAGCTGTACCCCATGTTCTCAGGGCAGGCCTGAGAATAAATACAATTTGCAAGTAGGTGGGTCTAGGAAGGAATGCTTAATTGGCTACGCCCTCTGGCCTTTAAGTATCTCATGAATATGGAGATGTCTTGAGGCTCTGTGTCCTGTAGCCATGCCCTCTACCTGTGGAGGGGCTAGTAGGGGGCGTATCCTACATGACTGGAAGGTGCAGATCAATGGAGGTCTTCAGTCTCATGTCAGGAGCCTGGTGTCTGATAATGTGGCGAAATGCATGCAGTCTCTTGCAGGGAAACCTGTTGGGTCTCTGGCCATCTCTAGCCAGTGCTCTACCAGAAAAGCATGCTGTCCTTTGACGGTTCTACATAGATATCTTATAATTTGTTACTTTATATAAAATCAATAACTAATTACTTAGATATCTGTTGTGAGTAAGAATAGTTAAATTTAATCATTAGTTTGTCATAGATTTTAAAATACAATAATTTTATTTCTGGTTATTATCAGGTTTAGCAAAGTCATTTCTATTAATAAATAATTATGCATTATAAAATGGTAAATGCAAGTAGTTATAGGTTTAGAATTTTTGTAAGCTATTTTTAAAGTAGCAATTCTTTAATAGAAAATAGATTTGTAAAATGATGTATACTTTCTGATTTATTACTTCTTGGAATTTTGAAGGATTCATAATTTTTTTACTGAGTATGAAATTTTCAGTGAATTGATTTGTAGTGATATATGTTTTGTAATACTAATGATATGTTTGAAAACATTTATCTTGGATTTTTTGTATGATTTTGAAACTTTCAAAATACTTTTAATATAATTCTTAGTTGAATGAATTTATTCAATTATCAACTAAAAACATGAATGAGATTAGTTACTATTGTTAATAAATGGCAGTTCATACCCTGCAAACAGTTTCTATTTGAATTTTTGAGATACAACAAAAGAGATATTAACTTCTTGAAGTGTTTCAGTTAATGGATGTCTTTTTCATTTTTATTAAGTTTTGCACACCCAATATTAATATTGTCTTAAGGAACAAAAACAAAAAAACCTTTTTCTTAAGACAAAAAAAAAGTTAGTCATTCAAAGTTTTAACCAAATTCTTACTCGTATTTTTTTAAGATAGTAGTTATGGATTGTCATTTGATGCATCAGTCTTGTCTAAGCAGGGAGACCTTGTCTTTATGTAGTGAAATTTCAAGTGTATGATTCATTGGCCTTTAATACTGTTTTCTATGTCTAAATAAGTATTTTCTAACACTCTTTGACAACATACTTACTTTTCAGGAAGCACTTCTCTAGGTCTGCCTTCTTACTTTCTCTTCTGCCTGTTCAGATTCTATAATTATATAAATTTAGTACTTAGGATTAACTAAATTACAGCATTTCTAGGCTGAAACTCTTTCCTGAGACAGTGGTTTTACAGACCAAGTAGTGGTTGGAAGAACATGTATATAGTAGGAGTTTCCTGTGGTCATGGCACATAGCTTGTCGAGTTGGTATAGCTCAATGCTAAGTTTCATTGCTACTAAAGTAAGACCGTAACTTAATATCTTTTGTTAATTATTAGTAAAATATTTTTTCCTATAGTAAGACATATGTATAGGACTGCAGAAGCTTATTATTTTGGAGAATTTTGTGGATCATTGAAGTCATCTAGGAAATGTTTTAGAGCCTCAGTATGACCACTCTGTTAATCATTCTCTGAGCTGTGTTCTCATTTCTCCGTCTGTGGAACTCTGTTGGCCAAGACTCATTGTGTAGTCCTATGTCATGTGTCCTAAGGTTGCTCAGAGTACAGTTCACAGAAGGTAACTTGTCAGGTGATAGGCTGTTGACCAACTAGCTCAGCAAGTTCTTTCTACAACTATTCCATCCACATCCACAGGAAATCCAGCAACACCTTCTGGTATCCTCCCCTCATAATTTTCTGAATTCTTTTTTTTTTCCTTTCTTCTTTTTAAGTTTGTGAGCATGTTTGAGTGTGGATAGTGTATCTGTTTACATAGGTCTGTTCCTGGAAGAAGGGATCAACACCAAATAGCCTTTTCTATTTTTTTTTCCACCTAAATTTTTAGGACAATATGCTTCACAGAACCTGGGGCTTATTGATTTGGCTAGATTTGGTGACTAAGAAGTGCCAGGATCTCTGTCTGTCACTGAAATTGGAGTTGCAGTCATGATAGCTGCACTAGACTTTCTATAGTTTCTGGAATCTGACCTCAGGTGTTTTGTGTATTTGAGCAAGGGCTATGCTCACTGCACCATTTTATTAGTCTCTTTTCTCTGCTATTTAAAATATGTGATTAAAAGGGTCTGACATAGCGCACACCTTTAATCCCAACACTCAGAAAGCAGAGGCAGGTGGGTCTCTGAGTTCAGGGACTGCCTAGTCTACATTACTACAGTCAGGGCTACTCAGAGAAACCCTGTCTCAAATAACAACAACAACAAAACAAAAACCGAAACCAAAACAAACAATGGAACAAATGTGAGACTGAAAGTAGCATGAAGATTTCATGAACCTTTTCTTAGTATCCTGATGGCATGTAGAACCTCTCTACTCTGAGATAAATTGATCTGACATAGGAGGTTGTCCAAAAAAATATTTTCTTTCCAAAGGGGTTTTTATCATTTAAAAATAACAATTTTAACATAGAGAAATTACTTGGACCATTATTTAATCTTTAGAATGTAGATAAATTCAAGATAATAAAGAAAATTCAAGCTCATAATATCCATTGATTTCTTATATTCACATAATGATCAGCCTTCACATTCTCATAGATTAGCCTCCTGGGGCTGATACTAGTTTTCACTTTGCAATTGATGCAGTATTCTTAGTGGGTGCAGTATTGATAAATGAAACTGTCTCCTCCCAGTTTGCTTTACAATGCTGTGTATCAGCACATGACTATTCTTTAACTATAATTTTTAATCATGATTTCTGAGGATATTAAAGTTAATAAAAACATTTATTTACTTTTTTTTAATCTTAGTGTGAATATAAGTATGCCTTAGTATGCCTTTCTCCCATACACTAGTAAAATCCTAAAGCATCAGTAGCACTTCTCTGACAGGTCTGAGTCTTTCTTCATTGTGCAGTGTTTTTCAGTGTTCAGTCTTAGCCTGATGAGATACTTTCAAATTCAATGCTTTCAGATATAAGCTAAAGGCACATTTGAGTAACTATACTTATATGTAGTGTTTGTCTATTTTAACCTAGTTTAATTTTTTTTATTCTTCTCAAAGCATATAGATATTTATGCATAAAAACCCTATAGAAACTTATTGTAAATCTTCACTTAGCCTGATTTCAGCAGTTCACGGATCAAAAGATAAATGTCACTATCTCAACATGAGGGTATTTAAAGCAAAAATAATATCTAGAGTCTGTTCATCCTATTTTGAAATTTTAAGTTACAGTTATATTTTTATTGTCATTATAATTTATATGCATATATGTTAGAAATTATTACTTGATAATACTGGGATCTATATAATCATTTAGGCTAACACAAATTGTGAACATTTTTTTTCTTCAAATGAGCCGTATTATTTTGGTTTAATGTTCTCCCCTTATTGAAAATAGATTATTTTCTCACATAATCTTTCCTGATTGTGGTTTCCTTCCTTCTACTTCTCCTAGTTCCTCCTGCCTCCCCTGTGGATCTCTTCCCTTTCTGTTTCTCAAAAAGAAAAAGACAGGCTTCTCTGTGATAATAATTTAATATAATAAAACATAAAATGAAAACTATTATATTGAGTTATTCAAAACAAACAGAAGGAAAAGAGCCCAAGGAGACAGTACAAGAATCAGAGACCCACTTGTTCACACACTCAAGAATCACGTAGAAGCACTAAACTGGAAGCCATAATGTGCATGCACAGGACCTTGTGCTGATGCTTGCAGGCTTTGTGCATGCGGCATTAGTCTCTAGTCTCTGTAAGTTCAGATGAGCTTTGATCATGTTGATTTAGAGAATCTTGCTTCTTATTGTCCTGCATCTCCTCTGGCTGTTACACTTTTTCTACCTTTTCTTCTGAGGGATTTCCTGAGCCCTGAGTGAAGAGATTCGTTGCTTACCAAGTAATTAAAAAATAAATAAATAAATAATATGTAAATTTCACACATTTGTAGCCACAAGAATTGGTGAGTTGCAGTTAACGATATAAACTATTATATGTTATAAATTATCATATAACATTGAATGTTATATATTTTTATAATTTATATTCATATTTAAATTATATACAGTGAGTTAAAATATCCATGTCTCTTTATATACTAGGTTTTCAAATAACTTTAAAATCAAAGTTATATTCCAAAAATTGTCTTATGTTGTTAAATTACTTTTCAAAAAAAAAACAAAGAAATTTAATATCCTAAAACACAATGGAGTATCTGTATTATATGAAAACTTAAAGCTTTGTGTGTGGGCAGGTGTGGTGTGTGTGTGTGTGTGTGTGTGTGTGTGTGTGTGTGTGTGTTTCTGTCTATGTGAGTGGAAATCAGTTTGCATAGTCTTGTTTCACTTATTGCTGGTTGTTTGACAGCTTGGTCTCCACATCACAAGGACAGCTAAAACATATTAAACTCTCTTGCACCCTCTGTTGTTATTTTGGAGGAGCACTACACATATGCTCCAAGATTAAACTAAAAGTTTACTTTACTTCATTTAAAAGCAAATTAGCATTAGTAATAGAGTGACATTTGCTTGTAGTTTTTATTTGGTGTGTTTTTTATCCTACAGATATGCTTTTAGCATATCACAGTTTAAATGAAGGATGAGTTTCTGTTGTCTGATTTCTCCTGATTATCAATTGTAAGCACCTCCAAATGTTTCTCATTGATAAAAATTCCTACAAGACATAGCATATTGTATGTACAATTTTCTAGAAGTACAAATTCTGGTGTGTGTGTGTGTGTGTGTGTGTGTGTGTCTGTCTGTCTGTCTGTCTGTCTAACTTTCAAAAGTCATTTATTCCAAAGTAAGAATCTAAAACATCTATACTAAAATTGGGAATTTGCAACTGCAAGGAGTAGATGTTGTCATAAACATTTGTTATAAACAATTTCAACTATATGCTTGAGAGAACAAAGCTGTGTTTTTACTTCAAAACTTCATTGACTTTTCCTTCTGTAACAGTCTGAACATTTTTACAGATATTGCTAATGAAACCATTCCACTCTTTATGTGGTATATTTTTGAGAAGGAAAATCTGCTTTTTGTTTCCTTATTACAATCTTTTGCACCTTGGAAGTTACAGTTAATGTGGAATTTTCTCAGGTGACAATTAAAAACTTTAGAAAATATATAAAATGTTTGCAACATCTTATAATAAGATATGGGTATTAGGAAAAGAGGAAGGCATGGTGTTGTTGTGTTTAGACCTAGCAGAGGAAGAAGCATCTTCTGCATAGCCAGTTCTAGGCCATCAGAGCTTTACAGTGAGACACTCAAAAATAAACAAACAAAGCAAACAAATGCCCCATAACTTTTCTTATTTGAATGACTTTTTTAACATTTGTTTTTATAAAATCCAGCTGAAATGAACAAGAATTATATAAGTGATATTTATTTCAGTAATTGCAGTCTTTAGTTTCAAGGATGAGGAAGAATATGATTTTCAGTGTCTGACAGAAATCTTTGTTCTGCTCTGGTTGTGGAGTGACACAAAGAAGTGTCTGCAGGCTGTTGATGAGCTTGTGATACAAGAAATTTATGTTTATGATTGAGATACTATTTTATTATTTCAGATTATGATAATGGTATTAATTTTAGTGGAAATAAGATGTTCTATGTATAATGCTATCCTTGTAGTCAAATAATTAATTTACAAACAACTATAATAATCATAAACCTTTTATTTTTTAAAATAATTTGTCACCCTTTTAAGTGTTGAAATATGGTTTATGTTTAAAATAAATAGTCAGAAACACCTTGGAAAGATACTTTGTAAAAAGAATCATTAAAAGATTCAGTAAGTTAAATATCTTCCTTAACCTTTGAGTGCTATGGTCATAGATGCCCAGGTCTTAGGTATAATTAGCATTCTTATGTGAAACAGCACAAGGGTGCCACAGAAATTTTATCTCCATTTTCAGGAGCCATTTAATGAGTGCCATAATTATGGAATCAAAGTACTTAGTATTGTCTACAGAAACTTAAATTCCATTTTGAAACTGAAATCCTTACAATTACTATTTGATATAACCAGGTCTACTATTAAAATCTCAGGAAAACTGATATATCACTGAATTATTAAGTTTGAAAATATGAAATGATGTTGAAAGTTACATTGTGGGGATTGGAACTATAAAACTTAATTATATTCTGATCGTAATTTGCTCTGAGGAAGAAATGATGTAATCACGTACTGCTTCATGATCACAGTATTTTAAAATGCGTGTGAAATGCAGTAAACTGCCAGATTTCTAAGACATTTTTAACTGGGCTCTTGCTAACCTTTTAAAATACTCTAAAAATTTATTTTTTTTTAGTATTGATTCTGATATATACATATATATCTAAATATGATTTCACAAATATTCTTGTTTTTTAAGTGCAAACAATTTTATTGCAGAAAACACACCTTTTATTGAAGTTTCTCTCCAAACTTTGTATTGCTGAGTTTTTAACAGTTCAAATATAACATCAACAGTTAAAAAACATATTTTGGAAGACCCATTAAGATTTACTGGAAGGCTCCTTAAAAAATGTGTTTTTGCTCACCACCTCCATTGAGTGTTTCCTTTTGCCTGTCTGCTTTGGAGCCTGCTGGATAGTGGCACAGCTTTTAGCTTTGTCCTCTCCTTCTACCCCTTTGACTATACTACTGCTCAGAAAGGAAGCCTGCTCTCTAACAAAAGAGTCCCTTGTTCCTAAATATCGGCATGTAATTAAATGGTTTATAAGCTCCCGTGTTTCTGTGATCCATAAAAGAAATTTAACAAAGGTCGTCATACTTTACTTTGCGTGTTAGCAATTTCTTTGGCAGTCTTCTACCCAAATCAAGAGTTTGGGTATTGGTTTGTATGTTGACCTACACATGACTTTTTAACCTCAAAGCTCTGAGTACAAACAATAATTGGAAAGATAGGAAAAGGCAGGATATGTATCTGTTGGTTTGAAATTCTCTACTGTGACACTACATGGAGCTGTAACAGTGCATTCTAATGGAAATACTCAGTTTTGCAATTTCTGTTATTTCAGTGTTTCTATTCTTGTCTCTAGGAGATTCAGGTCAAAATGGAAGAGGAGCAAATTCTACCTTAGACTCTGAAGGGACGTTTAATTCATATATGTAAGTGAAAATTACATAATGCACAGTTTTTGTTATAAGTTTTTGATATAAGTTATGTTTATAAGAGAACATACAGGACACATACTTTTATAGAATTCTGTTTGTAGAATAGCAGGAACTAATAACCATGCCTTAAAAATATCCCACATATAAAGGACTTTGTGGTGCATGACAGTCTGTAAGCTTAAGCAGTAACAGAAACATTCTGAATTCTTACATGCATAGATTATCCTTTTGTCTTGTTAATGATTTTATACCAACTTATATTTTGGTTAAGAAATTTTTATTAATTTTCTACTTTATTACATGAAAATTAAAGAAAAAGAAAGATTAATATTTCCAATATCATTTGAAAATTTGTCTAATGGAACCAACATATTTAAATTCTAATTTTCCTTGTAGGAAACCCCTTGCAAACTCAGTACTAGTATATTTAAGCATTATAAGTGGCTGGTAGATAAATGAAAAAAGGATTTAAATGATATATATTATTCTGGTGAATAATTATTTAGTTAGTTCTAATGGTGTGACCCAGTGCTTTGGAACTTGCACATCAGTGTACACTTGACAACACGTTTGCATACTGAGTGGGCTTCCATGTAAAGATACCAAGTATACTCAGTGATCCTCTAATGTCTGTCTGTGGCCTACTTCACTTACTGCATTGGAAGTGAGTCATTTATTTCTTCAGGTTACACGCATGCTGTTAGCAAGGGCCCTATATACAGGAGGCACTTGTCAGAATGGCATGAATAATGCTGTATTACAATCTGTTTATGATTCCTGGAATGGTAGGATAATTTCAATATTTGACATTCTCATTTCATAGTAGTTGGGGTTTGTATAAGTTATTCATTGGCCACTTATCCCTGACCAACAGAAAGCTTCTGTTCCCACAGTATTGTTGAGGGATGTTGTCACAGCTGTGAAGCTTGTATATTGTCACCATGTCTTCATTGTACCCATATTACCTTTATATGCTACATTCTCCAGGTCCTCCTTTTAGTCTTTAAGTATAATGTGTAGCTTGAAATGTGGCATACTAAATAATAGATAGAATTGCTAATTGGGCATGCCACTGTGGGTCAAATAAATAACAAAGTTGAATATAAAAGAAAACTATATGCTACACTTAGCATATAACTGAGGAGCATTCATCCATGTAAAATCGATGGTTATGATACAATTTTTAAAAGTACAAATTCAATAAATCAAATGGAAAAAACATATTGCAAAGAAATGTCATTTCCGTCTTGTCTATGTACATTTTATTGATAAATGTTATAATTACATTCACATTTTAACTCATGATGAAAAGGATGTTTTAACAGGAAGATAGAGTAGTTTTATTTGTTTATGCTGTCCCTGATTTGTTCAGAGTTTAAAATATTTCATGAATGGTAATTTTGTTTTGAAGAAGAGCTATTGTTATAACTTATTGCACAGTGAATACTTTTGTTAACTAAATATTTTTAATTAATTCCCATAATTATTATAATCTTAAGACATTAATTTATTGTAATTTAAAAGTACAAGGTAAAAAGATCAACTGGTATAATTTATGAAAGTAGGTTTTTAATAGTTGGCAAGGCAATGCTGCTGTTAAATGGTACTATAGTATCTAAGGTGTGAAATTAGGGTTTCTTTTTACCCTGTAGGCAATAGCTCTTATAATGTAATTAACTTATTTTTGAATTTGACATTTAGGTTAAATGTAGAATTCATTGAAACACAGCTCTAGGGTATATTTTCGTATTGATTTTAACTGACTAAAACCAGAAATTCTTGCAGAATCACACTACAGTAGAATCTGACTGAAAATTTGCTTTTGAAAATGTAAATTCTTTTTCTTATCATTATAGCTCTTTTAAACTAACATGAAATAGTTTACCAGAAGAATGTATATCTTCAGGCTTTCAAAACAATGTTTTCTCCAACAAGTTTGCCTTATCTAAACTGCCTCAGAAATCTTCTTTGTTCTTATGATATTGTGTATGTGTTTGTTTTTGAGAGACTTGGCTGGCATGTGGTTCACTATGTAGACCAGGCTGGCGCTGAACTCACAGAGACCCACCAAACTCAACCTCCTTAGTGCTGGTGTTAAAGGCATGTACCACCACACTTGACTATAAATCTGTGTAGTTAAGACAATCGATACTTTCCTCCTAGCACAAGCATTCTTGTGCTGGTACCTGGGATAAGTACAGCTGTAAAATGGCTGTACAATTTTTAACATGTCTCTTTCCCATGAGTATATAAAAGACTGAGAAAAAGAATAAAAATGAAAGCTTGTAGGCAATTGTAACGGGAACCCAAGGAATTGTTATTTATGATCACAGCTGTCAGTTGGTGATATCTTTGCCTTTGTTTTCATCAGTGGGCTTTGCCCCCTTTCTGTCATCAGTCTTGCAATGGGCACCTTAATCTTGTGTTTGTCTTTTTACCTAAGGCTTGCACGCCCTAGACAGCACAATAAAATAAGTTGCCTCTCCGGCACACATTTTACTTTGTGTTGGAGACAAGGTCCTGTTATGTTACCTAAGCTGACATTGAACACTGATGGAGCTGAAATTCCAGGCCTGTCATAGCAGGACTGATCCAGTCTCCTTTATGTTATTGTATTATTGTAAAATTAAATTGCCAAGTTTCAAGAGTTCATAGTTCGTGAGATTTGTTACATTAAAAAACAAATAGCTAAATACTGTCTATTGGTTGAAATAATGACTGCAAATGCCGTGATGACACTGAGCAGATCTTCTCCTCTATGCATACTTTGAAGTGCAGGAAATGTAATTGACATGAGAAGTGTCTTCTGTTCCCACAGTGTCACTGTCACTCTGTCATCATCAAGCTATGGGTATTGGTTATAGAATGGAACACAACTTCTATTTTTGTTGTTGTTGTTTTATTTGAGGCTTGCTCTTTCTATGTAGTCCTGGATGTGTTTGAACTCTCCATGTGGACTAGGCTGATGTTGAACACTCAGTGAACTACCTGCCTGTGTCTCCCGAATCCTGGGATTGAAGGCTTGTTCTGTCCTTCCCACTTTAAAAGGAATCTTGCAGCTTAGTCTCTGAGACAGAGTGTTTGCTGTTACCTCTGTGTAATTAATTCTACAAATGTTAAAGATGAGGGCAAGCTGTTGCACTGTTAATATCACAAATTAATATCTGGAACTTGAACAAGTAAGTTTTGAAATTTAAAAATCAGAGGACACCAAGTATAGGCGTTGTGTGCCTAATGCTTATCTAAATGCTTTAAAAAATAGTCAAGTTTTATTTGGCATTTGTATCTTCATGTAGTCTTCCTTGGTGATTGAAATAGATTATAGTTATAATTAGCTTCTAAAACAATAGTAAGATTATTATGCAATGCTTTGTTTTAGAAATTTTGTTTAGAGTTTGAGTATATTATTCCTAACCATTTAAAATGGAAAATTTCTAAAAATTAAGAAGACATTATTGATTTTATAGATCACATTCTATACTTTTAAAAGACTAACATTAACCTTCTGTAAGATATTGATATTTCTTTATTTCTTATGTAACCATTAAAAAAAATTTGCAGATTATGGGAGAAGATAGTTTCTCTAAGTTCTGAGAAGATGCCTAACAGGCTATGTAGCATGGTGTCATATTGTAAAAGAGACATCCTGTCTCTACCCAACACCTCTTCTCAAGGGCAGCTGACCTTCTCCTTGCCAAAAGAAGTAAGCCATTGCCAGCACATATGAATTTAGACTATTACATTAATCTGTTTACCTGTAGTACCAGCTGCTTTCAAGATTTTAATTATTTTATTAGATGATATAAGTGACCTATGAAATAAACCGAAGGTAAGCATTTAAAAACTATTACTATATTTTAAAATACCTTTTTTAAGAAATAAAATGATTTTCTACAAAAATTCAGAGGCTCTCGTAAGTATATACATATATTTTGTGAGTTAATGAAGGGTTTTATTTAGACTTTTAAGGTATAATTCCAATATAGAAATTATCCTCAATTATCTGTAAGACATAGGCTGTGTTTACTTAGCCAGAAATCTATGGTAAATTTGGCTTACTAGCCAATTTGTTTAAAGAGAGCTCAGAACAGTTAGTGTTTGCTTAGAAACTGAAAATATTGCTTAATTTTCATTCATCATCTTGTATTTATAATTGGCATAGGATAGAATGCTAAGTCATTGTGATTTGTTTTAAAATAATGTATATTATCGTTGATTCTCATTTTCCATATTTTATGTATACAGTGCTAAATCATCAAATTTAGTATTTTTTCCTATTTAATTCTACCTGACCCCATTTATGAATGTGGTTTCTTAAGCTGTTCCATTCAGGAAAGTGTACTGCTAGTATTTTTTCTGGATTTTGACAACTGAATAATTTCCTAGTAATTTTTAAGTGCAGTTTTACAGACTTTAGTAAGACAATTTTCAAAACCAGTTGATATTCAGTCACAAGTTGTAGCCATCAAACAAAGGACTGCAATGATTTAGTTAGAAATCCTGATTTTAAAAAATTAGATAGATGAAAGTTACTTGGATAAGAAGGAAACTACAAAGTACTTTTGTGTGCCTCTTCGAAGGGTTAATTGATTCTTCCCATGCCTTAGAGAGGTGACTTGCTGGTTAAGTTTCATGACAACTCCCTGACTTTCCTCACATCCAGGCCTGCACCTCTCACTCTCCTCTTTCCTGCTGCCCTCTTCAGACAAGATCTGTCCGTGTAACTACACCCCTGACCCTACACCCTCCTGGAGTTGCCTTCTGATTGTCCAGGTTTCTACATGTGTACAAACATGCATGGCTACATTGTTGTTTTTAAATTATTAGTAATATTGTCAATTATTGTTAACAAAAATCACATTTAGTTGTGTTTTTGATTTGTCCTCAAAACCACTGTATTGCATATTCCTAATGAACATTATTGAAGCTGTAAAGGGACCTTTCCACCTCCATGTATCTTACTTCATATCTTATGGGAAACAATCAAACAGTGTCAGTTGTCTCCATTATCAGTACTTCCAACAGTGCTTGTTATTCTCAATATGGTGTGCTGTGTAGATCATTCAGGAAAAAAGAATCACAGATTTGCTCTTTTGCATTTAAAGTTCAGTCTCTTGTGAACTTTCATCCATCACTAAGTATTCCAAATTAAGCCAAAACTTATTACAAAGCTGTCTATGCATCCTATTTATAATAAATAACTGGGATAATTTAGTGTTAAAAGGTCGTGAGTCTCAGTGAAATGACAGCAAAGCATTGGTTGATAAACATGGAAGGGATAAACGCATTTAGACACTTGAAATTCAAAATTCTTCCTCTGATAACCCTCTAAAAATATTATTTTGCTTATCTGGTTATTTTTAAGAATATATATTAATCTATTAAGATCAATTTGCAGGGACTAGAGAGATGGCTCAGTGCTTAAGAGCACTGACTGTTCTTCCAGAGGCTCTGAGTTCAATTCCCAGCAACCACATGGTGGCACACAACTATCTTGAATGGGCTCTGAAGCCCTCTTCTGACACACTGCTATACATGCAGATAGAACACCCTTACACATAAAGTGAATAAAAAATAAATTGTAAAACAAATCAATTTTCTTATCAGAGGGCAGTCTAAATTTTCAGTCTTTCTCCCTCATCTTCCTGTCACCTTGCGTTCCTCAGATCTTGGTTTCCAAGTTACTTGAGGTAGTTACTTACACTGTAGGAAGTAGAAGAAGATGAAGATTCTGTTAGGATTCTTATCTGAGTTCTTTAGAATTTTCAGGTGACTTAGGAAATCAATTTTGAGATGACCCACAAACCAATATTACCACTTAATCTTTTTTACTATTTCTTGTTTGAGATTAAAAGTAAGGTAAACAAGCTCTAGTCTCTAGTTACTTCATTTTTACAAGTGAACTTTATCAGCAACTGTGTCACGTGTGAAGAGCATGACAGCAGACTTACTGTGTGGGACCTGGACCCTGACATCCATAAGTGGCCTTGTTAGGTTACGTGTGAAGAGCATGACAAGAGACTTACTGTGTGGGACCCGGACCCTGACATCCATAAGTGGCCTTGTTAGGACTTCAGCTTTTCTCTCTTCTTTTAAATCTTCTACATGTTTTAATCATCTTTCTTTTGGTGAAGTTGATCTTTAAGATAAAAGTATATTAGTATTTTAGGAATCATATTTATACACAACCCGTAGTTGATATGGGAGGTATTTTCTTCAATTGTGTTGTTGCATGTGGTTTTAAATACAAGCTACCACCTTAGCCCCGGGAGCTGTGAGCCCATATCATTCCCTCCTGGCTCCCTTTTGTCCCACCCGACTTAGCTCCAGGGTTTATCAGGGATCAACTGCTGCCAGACCTAACCCAGCCTCTCTACCCACCTTTGCTCTGGGAGAGGTCACATTACTTGCCCACACCCGAGACTCTAGAATCCACGGATAAAGGACCACAGACAGCTTTATATTTGAGAACTTGGCTGCTAGGCACAGCTGCTGGGCACAGAATTTCCTGCCTAAAAAGGCATGACCTCATCAATTATTATCTCTGTTTCTCCTCCTGCCCTGAACTTAGTGGCTTGTATTAGCTGACCCCTCCGACATCCTGGTTCCCAGGCCCTAGCAGAGGCTGCAGGCCCTAGCAGAGGCTGCAGGCCCTAGCTGCCCCCCTAGATCTTACATGATTTCTATGTGCTACTTGTTCCAAAGCCTGGCAGAAAAAGCTTCTTTCCCTGTATCTCTTTTTCCTCTTGTAACATGGAAGTCTATACCTTACACCCAGCAATTAGCTCCCAACCTTCTTTATTGACAAATGAAGAACCAATTAGGGAACTAGACATTAGTATCAGCACCCCCCTTATATCTTGTACTTAATATATTACTTTGATAATTTTATTTTCATTTTCGTTATTCCCTATTTGTTTAAGAGGCATGACAAGCTTCAGAGTTAAAGGGTAAGATCAGTATCAGATCTTCTGTCCATTGCTGTGTCCACCTTTGAAAGAAGAAAAAGAAAAATCATAATTGAATAGTTAATGTCTTCTTTAATAGTGGGGATTTTATTGTTGTGGTGGTGATAGCGTGCCTTTGTATTATTTTGTTGTATCTCTTGAGACAGTGTCTCCCTTTTGAACCTCTGACCAGCATGGTATCGCTATGCAGACCATATAGGCCTCCAACTTATAGTCCTGCTTTCTTGGCTTATCAGATGCTTTTATTTCATGTTAGTTCACCTGATCTGTATTTGTGTCTATCTATAAAATATTTTCTCTCTGAACTAATTATTGATCATTTGTGGCTTTAAAAATATGTTCTACTTTTTAAATTTCCATTTAAAAAGATTTATTAAAAAGATTTTTTTAAAAATTTATTTATAGCCATATGTTAATAGCTCACACTAATTTGAGTTTGTATGTGACAATTTTTAATTTTCTCTTTTTCAGGAATTCCTTCAGGCCTATTTTATTATCAAGAGGCAGGCTTTAGGTTTGTTTATTTATACAGTCAGTTATAAGTCCCCTCATGTAAGCGTATGTGTTTAATTTTGAAAAGACCAGCATTAATTTGAAACTAGAGGATAAGCTACATTGTGCCCCACTATACTGCCTATACTGAGAGTCCCTTTCCTTAGACACATGATTGGTTTCATTTTAGTTAACAACTTGAAACGTGCTGTTAGCCCTGCAGGTCACTGTTGGTATATATGCATGCTTTAATGTTTATATGTATGATATTAAAAAGTCAGCTAGCTATTTGATCAGTAATTTCCTTGAGGTGTGATTTTAGAAAATAAATACATAAGATTAGAGTTCAAGGTAGAATTATAAATCTTTGGAAATTTGAAGCCTGTTGAATAGCCAAGATCTACTGTGTTAGATCTAGAGACAGAATTCTTGTTTCTTGGGATTTGTTCAGTCCACAAGTCTGCTCCCCAAGACCTCCGTGTTACTCTTAGTCTTTTCCATATGAATAGGCTAAACAGGATTGTTTTTAGGATTCAAGAGGTTTAAGAGAGGGTGAACATTTGTTAGATAATCAATACAGTGATCTATCTGTTCATCTTCTGTGCCATCTAGCTCCTGATCAGACTTAAAGAAGGAATTCTACTTTTTCTGCTACTATACCCGTGAATGGCATTTCTAACAATATACAAAAAAAAAAAAAAAAAAAAAAAAAAAAGGAAAGAAAGAAAGAAAGAAAGAAAGAAAGAAAGAAAGAAAGAAGTTGCTACCATAGATCGTCCAAAACATGATGATTTCCTTTATATACCAAGCCAAAATCTTTTTAGCTTCTTTGTACAGCTGAATTTCTAGCTTCAGTACTCTAGAACCTTGTAGGCAATTATTAAGTAAAAAGAGGGGCCCTTGAATGAAAAGCATCATGATACCAAAACAGTTAATCTGACCATAGAGGCAGCTACTAAATGTCTAGTGGATATATAGCATATCCAGTTTGATGCCCAGGACAGAGCACTGACTGGCATTTGGATTGGATGGGACAAAATAGTGTGAGACTAGATTACTAATTATTGCATAACATTTATGAGTTGTTTATTTGGGGAGTTTTCATTTAACACTATCAGAATGCCAGTAGGCTGGGATACCTGATAACCATGGAGAATGAAACTGCCAGTAAGGGACCAAAGGACTATTCCTGTATGCCCTTAGGGAAGCTGGCGGCTGCTATCTGAGAGAAACAGTTCTGAGAAGGGCTGAAGAAATGATTCCATGGTTAAGGGTACTTGTTGCTCTTGGAGAGGGCCTGGTTGAGTTGTCACCTGCCACTCCAGTTCCAGTTCCAGGGGATCCAGTGTTCTCTAGCCTCCAAGCACTATGCACCATGTGGGTCAAGAATACATGAGGCAAACACTCATAAAATATAATAAATAGGTTTTCAAAAATATACATAAGGGAAACCCGCTGAAAATAGAATTGAACAATTGGGACTGAACAAGAACAAAACATAGTGCTGTCTATGATGATTACAAAAATTACACTTGAATCTTAGGAATATTTTGGTAATATCGACATTTTTCTGTTGAGTGAAGAAAAGAAGTCATTGCTATGATTTACATTTTATCATGCCAGACACCTTGACTTTCACCCTGTCTATTCGTGTCTGAGAATATGTAATTTCATGCTATGCATAGTGGCATACATCTTTAATTCCAGGAACTGGAAAACAGAAGCAGGAGGATCTCTGTAAGTTCAAGCTGGTCTACATAGTGAGTTCAGGACAGCTGGGGTTACTTAGAGTGAGAACAATCCAAAACAAATTGTAATTTTTCTTTGCACACTTCTTTTCTGAAAATCCTCAACATGGGTGTTCCAAAATTTCAACCTTGTTTATGTACCCACTATACCCAAAAATTGTAAATTGGAATCCTCATTTGGCAAAGCCTTTACCATTCTTCTAAAGTTATAAAGCTTTCAAAGTGTGAAGTGTTTCTAGTACAGTACCATATGCAGGGTACTTCATCTCTAAGTGAGCGAGAGCCTCCCTGTCCTTCACGGAGAGATATTTTGGTTTTCACAGATCATATGAAGTTGTCTTCCAAAGAACACTAATGCAAACTAATTTAAGTGCATCATTGACTTTATATTAAAGTTTATTCATTTTAAATTTTATTTTTTTGGATCCTTTTAAATTTGGTATTGAAATTTGTTTTGTTTGGCTTGTGGCATGGGTCTTAGGTAAGTTCTTTTCAGCATTGACCATTTTGGTAGCTGATAAACAGCATAGTCTGTGGACATTTTCTCTCCTGACTTTACCATGTGTGAGGGAGCTGGGTAAAGTGGTGGTGGCAGCAGAACACGGGATAGGCAGTGCAGATGAGGGAGCAAGAGGGCACATCTCTGTCTCAGTTCTACGCAGTCACAGCTTTCATTTGAGATGATTATACACCATGTTACAGTGTCACTTACACAGCTGCTTAACCACATGTATTATTTAACTTTTGCTGGTTGTTTTCTTTCGTCTGTTGTGTTGTCTGATTTTGTGTCGTGTGGGTTGCCTGATAACCCTTGATCCTTAATAGGTGCTGTTTTTAACTGAATGTCTGTATGAGTGGTATCCTCAAAATACCCTAAGCTTAATACAGGAACCTTGAGTTACACGATGCTACTTAAATAAACTTAAAATAAGTAGTTCTGCAGTTGTACCAGTCAGATTTTAGCTGCTTGGTTGATGTATGTAGTTATTGTCATGGTGGAAAGTGAAATACAAAGCATAGCTTTCACCTCACTGACTCTGTTACAGAGTGCTCACCTAGAGGTTGTCAGGTAGTTGTCATCTCCTTCTCTTCCTCTTCCTCAGCATCTTATGGAGTGTATCGTAGTCTGTGTTCTGTTGCTGTAAAGTGACACCTTAACCAGGCAACTCTTTTAATTTAAGAGTTTGCATTGCGAATTGCTTACAATTTAAAAGGTTAAAAGTCCATGATCGTGGTGAGGAGCATGGTGACATACAGTCTGACATGTTACTGGCGACATAAGTAAGAGTTCTACATTCAGATCTGTAGACAACTAGAAAAGAAAGCCACTCAGCCTGGCTTGGGTCCATGTGATGTCAAAGCCCACCACCAGTGACATATTTCCTCCAACAGGGCCAGACCTCCTAGCCCATTCAAGCAGTGCCACTCCTTGGTGCCTAAGCATTCAAATCTATAAGCCTCTGAGTGTCATTCTTATATAAACCACCACACAAGGTGTCTCTGTGTAGTCCGGGCTGTCCTGAAACTCTCTGTTAACAGGTTAGCCTTGACCTCATGGAGTTCCACCTGTCACTGCCCACTGAGTGCAGGGATTAAAGGCATGTACCACCTCCTCCTCACTTACTGCAGTTCTCTTGAAGACAAACTGAGTGGAAACTTAAGTGTTCTTTGGAAAAGTGGTTGGATGGTGTTTTGTCGGGGCAAACACATGAAGGAATATTTAGCTGAAGCAGACACGGGTGAAAGAATATTCTGCTAAAGCAAGCACATGATCGGACACGTGATAAAGGATCCTTTGCTATCAGTGCTCATGCATTGGTCTGCTTTACATTGTGTTGCTGAGTTGCACTCCACAGAAAGAAATGCACCAAAACACTTCTGGTGGTGTGCCTTGGAACACTTCTGGTGGTGTGCCTTGGGACACTTCTGGTGGTGTGCCTTGGGACACTTCTGGCGGTGTGCCTTGGAACACTTCTGGCAGTGTGCCTTGGAACACTTCTGGCGATGTGCCTTGGAACACTTCTGGCGGTGTGCCTTGGAACACTTCTGGCG
>JANHMN010000017.1:53242454-53253473 GCA_030674055.1 Rhabdomys pumilio
GCCTTGGAACACTTCTGGTGGTGTGCCTTGGAACACTTCTGGCGGTGCGCCTTGGAACACTTCTGGCGGTGTGCATTGGTTTTCTGCAGCTGCTGCAGGCTGATTAACAGAGTGATGACAGCTGAGACAGAAGCACATGCTGAGGCAAGATCCATGGAGGACACGTGATGTTTGCAGGGTATGACTAGGACCCAACAGATGATGACAGATGCTGAGCTTGGCGTGCTTATTGAGTTAGCTGTGCAATGCTTGTGGGTCTTGAATCTTTACCAATCTTTGCTTCCCTGAGAGAGACACAGCCCAGAACTTCTCCTGGCTTGGTAGTGCCACCACTCCAGATTATTGTTTGTGAGTGGATCCAGCTGCTGCTGCTAACTTACAAACTGAACTGCCGATTTCCAGGCAACACAGACAGGAATGGCTCTAAAGCACCTTTTCTAAACAAGTCCACTTTCTCTGTATCCTTTCTTTTCCACTACCATCTAATGGGTAGTGGCTTACAAGGGAGGTCAAAGCATTTAAGAACTATCATTAAAAATAGGTGATTGAAAACATTAAAGTTAAAACAGGCACTTCAGTCATCCATTCGTTGCTACTATGTATTACTCTAGAAACCATCCTACTCCCAGAAAACATACATCTTAAGACACAGAGTCTGCTTTTAAATGGGACATTGGATTTTGCTAAATAAACATCCATGTCAAAATTTATGAAAAATAGTTTATTTTTGATACTAGAACTATTCTGTATTTCTTATATAGTGTATGCTACACCAATTAGTCTTCCCTCCCTCTTCTCAATCTCTGTCTTTCCCTCCCTCCCTCCCTCCCTCCCTCTCACTTTTAAACATTTTAATATTGCTCAGAGAAAAGCCTCCATATTTGGATTTCTTTAATCATATTTTAAAAGTTTAATATCTAGCCCAAACAAGTTACCACAATGTTAAAATAACTCAGGTTGAATAGGAAGACAGTTCGATTTAGTAGAAGTTGCAGAAAGAATTTTTTCTTACATTTCAATTAAATATTTAAGAAACACCAGTACAGCATGAAATTACAAAGTTACTGCAGTTTCATCACAGAGATTGCCTACCATATGATCCTTCTCTGACCTCATTTCTAAATGTTGATCTTTTGATTAGTAATGTAATGACCCACTATCACTTCAATTAAAACATGTATATAAAACACTTTTGTAAAATTAGAAAGTTTCTAATGCAACTTTTCCTGATTCCTCTTCTGAAAGTATGATTAAATGAGTTTACCAGTGTTAATATGACCTTGTATTTAGGATCACATTAAGAACATGATACATATTTTATCTTTTTAAATATATTACGACTGTAATTCTGTAACTGCAATTGAACACACTCCTTTAGATTCTACAGAACATAAGATTGAGCTCAAGATTTCCAGTATTAATTTATTCCAAACCTGAATCCGAACTTTGGATAGACTTTAGCATGTGTCCATGTATGAACTAATCCTCACCTTTGCCTCGGTGGCACCTAAGGACAGAAGGATGTAGTTTACCTAGATGTTTAAAGAAATTACTTTAAGCTTGTGGGTAATTTTACATTCCATTTTTTATGTATGTATATATGTATGAATGATATACTCTGATGTTTTATTACAGAGGGGAGAAAGGCTTGAAATAAGAGTAACTTCTGAAAAATTCCTGATAACAGGAAGTAAGAAGCCAGTAGAGTTACTAATTGCCTTTTACAGACTCAGAGTTCCCTCATTACCTGTGATTTAAGCTAAAAATGAGGTAATTACAGATAACATGAGTGCTTGTCTGGTTGATCTTGGCACCTGCAGTCCTAGTGTTGCTGTTTGCCACGTCTGGTGCCACACTTCACAGTCTTGTGCTGACATACTTAATGTATACTTTCCATATTTCTGTTGATTCTGAGTTAGATGGTTCCTGTTCTGTTTGAATAGTATTTTGAAAATCATTCTTTTAAATGGTATTACATATAATACTGGAATTGTATACTCCTTTGGCTAATAGAATTCTTTATTATATTTTTTTTATAAACTAGAATCAGATTTAAAATTGTCTCTTTTCTCTTTGTATTTACCTTTAAAATGTGAGCATAAATATGACAAATTTTTAAATGTCATTTTATTCATTAGAAATATAAAATTGTGAAAACATTTTTATATCAAGTTCCTGTCTTTGTTTTTCTTCAGTTTTACGAATTCAGTCCTGCTCATAGGTTATCTTTGTCCTAACGCTGATTCAGTTACTTTCTATTGAGTTTCCTCATCAGCTCATGGCTATCTTAGAGAGCTCCAGTCTCATTACTATCTGGATGTCCCAGAAGCCAGAGAATCCTCTTTCACTTTCTTTTTCCACATTCTCTTTTGTTTTTGTTTTTGTTTTGTTGTTGTTGTTGTTTTTTATTTCTTACCATGATACTGCTCTTTTATTGCCCACTTAATTGTTCCTGTATCATTAGATGCCAAAATAACTGTGTGTTCAAATGTTATATATTTCCAGTATCGTGCTCTTGGCAGTCTGTATACTCTATCCCCTTCCCACAGTTGTTTGAGTTCTGTTACCCCACCTCTTTTTCGCTGTGTTGTATGCTGTTTGAGGTTTTATATCATTCCTTAGGGACACTGTTACCTCTAGATACCAGAAACTTAGGTAGAAACCATCATACAAATGAGACTCTCTGTCTACTAATATAGATATATCCTGTAGTTTATCATAATTTAGATCACTGAGTAAACTTCTCTAAATTTAACACATAAGTATGCATCACTGGAGTTACAAAATTATTAAACAATAGACTTAAAAGACACCAAGTAAAAACTCCAACAGCATGTGTAAGACCTGTACACATTCAAACTAGAAGTCATTTGCAATGAATGCCTGTCTGAGAGATAAAATGAGTTTTCTTTAATGGAGTGATACTTGGTGTATTAACCACACGCCTGGGTAGGCCTCAAACTTAACAATAGTTGGCCAACACAAAACTGACTTCATGTTTTTACCATCTGCTTTGTTTTCTTCTCTTTTCTTTGTATGCTCTGTGTGTCTGCATGCGAATGTGTATGTATGTCTGCCATCTGTGTGAATGTGTCTCTGCACACACTTTAGGACTTTGGTTTTGGATTAGGCTTTGACTTTTTTAAAAGAGAAAGAATATGAAGTGGGATGAGAAGAAAAGGTGTATAGGGAAGGAACTGTAGAGGGAAATAATATGGCCAAAATAGGTGTGAAAAATACATATTGTGAAACATGAAAAATTGAAAAAGGTTTCATGTCAATTGTTTATAAATATCAGGAAATATATTACAATATATAATTGGAAATGGATGATATTTTTATAATCGCTCTGTATTCATTTATTGTGTATTCAGAGTAATTTCATAGATTAGCTGTTGTGACATACACCCTTAATCTCAGTACTCATGAGGTAGAGGCAAGTGGAGGTCTGTTAAGTTTAAGGCTTGACTGATTCAGGCTAGCCAGGGCTACACAGTGAAATTTTCTGTTAAAAGAAAACAGAACGATTTCCATGTCAAAAACAAAAATCAAGAAAAACAAGCCATTGTAGGAGATTAACTATGGAACTCAGTCTTATTAAAGAAAAGTCATCAATTGCTGAAAACAACAACTTTCCTTGTTTGTTGGTTTGGGTTTTTTGAGGAACAATTGCTACAGACTTGGCCAGTTTTACTCACCCACAAATTCTTAGCACCACTTTATCATATGAATTCCAAGGCCTCCAGTGCTAATCCATTATCAGCATCTACTGGCTGATTGTTTTCAGGGACCTGGTGCCTGCAGTGGTAGAGTCCTTGCCACTTGGTGGCACTAATGCATTTTTAAACGGAGTGCTTAAAGTCTAGATCTCTACACCCAAGGCTCAGGGATGTCCTAGAAAAAAAGGACCTAAAGATTGTAAGAGCCAGAGGACCAGGATGTCAGCTGAAAGGTTGTGTCTTCTATACACAACAGGGACGCTACACTCATGAACTTTTGATGATGCAATTGTCTGAATAACACCAAACAGTGACACCACTAGTTGCTAAGCCATGCTGGATGAAGGATTTCACTCACACAAAGCCCCACTCCTAGGTGAAGAGCAATTAGTGACTGCCAAGAGAGGAAAAGTGTGTCTTCCCTAAGGAAGAGCCCATCTAACTGGTTATCCAGTACCAAGTGGTAAGCCTTATAAACATTCATTTGAGCAATGCTTACAAAAGGGACTTCCTAAGATCTATTTCTGTATTAGTTTGTGTGTTTATAAAACAGTTAATATTAATAAAAAGAAACTCACTAATTTCAATTATTTGGGGTTATGTGGGAGGGGTGGAGAGAAGACAGGGAGTGGGGAAATCATGTTAATACATTACTCATATGAAATCTTTTAAAAAGTAAAAAACTAAAGAATCCCTAAACATTTAAATATACCAGGCCATTCTTCACTGCTTATAGTCATAACACATCTTCCTCAGTCTGACTGTTAAGAACTTATTTTCTGCCCTTACACTGAATATTAACTCATGTCTGAGGAGAGGAGAAGATGATGTTTTTTCCTGCTTACTAAACAGAGCTCATATTCCTTGTGTCTGGATTACACTGTGTCTTTTGGTTTGCTTGTTCTAGAAAGGCACTTTTCTTAATTTACATTGATTTTTTTTCTCTTGTGAGCAGTTTTGTTTTTCTAACTATTTGTTTCCTTGTTTGAAAAAAGGAGTTAAAGACACACAACCAAAGAGACTGGTTCCTATAGGGAATAAAAGTATTTTGTGTAAAATATTACAATTAGCATGTTAGCATTTGGTGGTGTTATTCTCAGGTTGTGGCAGTTCAGATTTCCTGCTGCCCTCTGTGTGTACTTGTGTGCACATATATCTGTCTATCTAAAATATAGTATAAGACATAATTTCCTGGCTACTTTTCCTTTATTTTTGCTAAATAAACTGAAAAAAACTCTTCTGTCAAGTCTTTCTTATTTTTTATTTTATCTTAAGTTCAGAATCAATTCTATCACTTATAGTTGTGCTCATTAAACAAAACAAAATTTCATTCGACACCGTGGTGTCTGTTTAACTTCAGATAGATCTATTCTTGTGACAAAAACTTCAGGAGCTATGATTTTAATTATTTATATTTGAAGTTTTAATTACAATAAAACCATTCTTTCTACTCAAGAACATTGTTAAGCTTGCCATCATTAGTTTAAAAATTCATCCATTCACTCCCCTAACTTCACACTTCAATGTAACTCTATGATTTCTAAGCACTTAGTAAATACTTCATTTACTTTATATTGCAGTTTATTGGTCGAATACTAATCCATAAAAGAGACAGTAGATTATCTTAGGGTCTTTATGTGCCTTTTTTGTTAGAACTTTCATCAATTTGAAATGTTATACCTTAGTTAGAACTATACATATGAATAAGCTTAAATGATTGTAAATTTCAGTGATGTTTCTAATTCATTTGTGTCAGTCTCCTTTTCTCTGTACCAGCCTGCAGTCAAGGTACAGGACATTATTCATGGTAACTCATAATTGTGTTTCAATGTTTAGGAAGCATATAACTTGACCGTGCTTTCCTTGACAGGATAGGATGGCAGTCCAGCTACTAGCAACACCTGACCTTCTGGGGCTTCTTCATCCCTCTGAATAGGAAGAGACTGGAAGTCACTAATTCATACTTCTTTTCCCTATCCAGAATTTCTGATGTTTTCAGGTCATAAAAGTATTTCTTTTTGTTTAGTTCTTTACAAATTAAGTTAAATTTGGGATTCAAAGTCTGTTCTTTTTGTTGACAGGCCACAAGTGCAGATATATCCCTCTAATGTGCTTCCTTGTCTAATCTTTTAATATTGGTTGCTAAGTACTCATAAAAACACAACATGGGTATACATGTGGAACTCTTCGGAGCTGAAAAAACACTTATTTATATTTAATCCACTAAGACAAACATGTATGGGCCTGGATTCGTGCACTGGGGCATGGGTCTACCAGTGGCCACATGCCCGAAGAAAAATGACACCTCGGATCAGTCAAGGTTCTCTAGAAATCAGAACTTATAGAATGAAACTGGCAGAATAAATTTATTAGAATGACTTAAAACTTAGGTTCAACTACTCCAACAATGCCTGCCTATAAATAGATGGTCCGATATCCAGTAATTGTTCAGTCCATGGGGTTGGATGTCTCAGCTGGTCTTCAGTATATGGCAGAATCCCAAAGTAGGCTCTGATGTCAGGGAAGGAATGGACTTTCTGGAGAGGCGAGCTCAAAACAGACAAAGAGAAAACCTTCCTTCTTCCGTGCTTTTATATAGGCTTTCAGCAGAAGGTATAGCCCAGATTAGAGATAGATCTTCCTACCTCAAAAGATCTGGATTAAAGGTGTGCCTTGCCACCTCCAACATCCAGATGAAGTTATGTATTCTCAACTCAGAGATCTGGATTAGAAGTTGATCTTATCACTTTAAATAAGCAAAAATTCTCTCACAGGTATGCCCTCTATTTGGGGTTTTATTTAATTCCAGATGTAGTCAGGTTGACAATCAAGAGTTGCCATCACTGTTCTCTGTAGGCAGCCATCAACTGCAAAGCTCCTCAGCCAGATTTGGGCACCTCAGGAGCCCCTCCTTAGTGCATGTCGCAGTTGATAATGGACTTGATTGATCTTGGGCAGGACATGTGTAGATAGCCACAGCTATCTGTAAGATTGTGAGTTCAGTGCCATCTTGCTACTTTTAAAAATAATTTTGCCCTGGACTGGAGACTGAAATGCCTATGCCCCTGAACTATGTCCCCAGTGCTTAAAACAGTTATTCAAAACAGATATTATGGTTTTTCTCAACATGCATGAAATCTGGCCAATAACAGCCTTGTGTTCTGAGGTTTCAGTAGCTTTCTCCTTTAGGATATCTTTCTTCAGAGTTGTTTCTGAGGTTTTGGCTTTGATAATGAATTTTACATCTCATGCCAATTTTATTGTAGTATTATGGAATTTCGGGGTAATTTCATGACGCCCAGTAGCCTCAACTGTTGACAAACGATTCTTAATGTTTAGTTCGGTTGCAAGATGGTGGGGATGTGAGTCTGATTCCTCTAGTCAACCTCAGTAAATGGTTTGGGACAATTAATTTCCAATTGTTTCCCAGTTGAGCAGATTTACTTGTATATTAATGAGGCACAGGTGTTGGGCCCCTGGTGCCTGCATGCCTGGAAGGCGCATTTCAGTTGTTTATCTACTCAGCTATAGGTACTGCAAAAAAAAATTCAGGCTTGCCTGTAACAGTTTTTTTTTACACTGAGGCTTTTACATTTTCTGATGTTTTCTTGAAATTTCCATGCACCTGTTAACATATTCACACTGACCATGTAGAAGGAAGTTGTGGGCCTTTCAGTAGGAAAGAACATGCATAGTTTAAAAGGGTAGTGTTCTTTTACATTTAACTGTCTAGCCTAGCATGAAATAAAACAGGATTATTCAGTTATTTCATGTGAGAAGTCAGCATAACTAACAGACTACTTCTTTGTTATATAATTTTAAAATGCATATTTTCATTAACACACAAATGTGTCATACATTCTTATTAAAACTTATTTTTCTTATACATTCACTGAACTACACTGCCAGTGTTTTACATGAAATGGAATAGCCTCCATAGTCATTACAAAATTCAAAGCTAGGATAATTATAGCGATCTGCATATTCATTAAATCTACAGAAGAACTGTGTCCAAGAAGACAGCCATTTGTTCAGATACAGAACACCAGTAAATACATACATTTTAAAAATTAAATTTCTTAAGCTATTTAAAATTAGTTTCCTGTAGCACTCTTCTTGTAGTACAAGGATTTTAACAAAAGGACACCTTGATCTGGTTCCTCTCCTACAGGAAAGAATGGGAAGAGCTATTTGTAAACAACAGTTACTTGGCAACAGTAAGACAGAAGGGGATTGATGGGCAGCTGAGAAGCAGCAGGTTCCGCAGCATTTGCTGGAAGGTAAGAAGAAAATATTTATTTACAGTTTGTGGTTGCAATATATCAACACATTACCTGATGCCCTGGAAGATTACCCACAATGGAATCACTGAATTTTCAGGATATTTCTCTCCAACTTTTGAGCCGTTCATGTTTCTCTTTCATAGGACATTTACTAATAATGTCAAGCCATCTGGGCAAGTGCTGCTAGCAAGTGAATGCTCTGAAGTCACTCTTTCCATCTCTCTTAATGGTGAACATTTCAGAGCTGCACTATTAAATTACCCGGAGGTAGCATTTTCTGATTTTCTTGATGTTGGGCAGGAGAAGTGGAAAGTAAGCTTGAGGTTCCTGTTGCAGGAGCCTCTGCCATTCAGTCATCCCTGTGTCTTCCTAAGGCGCACATGGGAAGACCTCCCAGTCTTTTGTTGGAGATAGAAAATAAAGGGAAGCAGGAGAGGAGAAGGAAATTGGGTCATTCTCCTTCAGAGAGAAAGGGTCATTGGTCACCAAAACTGGGAATTGACGATCTGCAGTTATCATTTTAATTGCTTTGAAAAATTACCCCTTTTTCTTCTCTAAAATGAATGAATTTGGGTGTGGACTTATTTTTTAAATGACCTTTATCAGTGGCTTTAAGGCTGTCTGCATAAATTAAGCCTATAGAGTTTGTACAAATCAAAACAAAATGTTAGAAATACATGATTTATTATATAGTTCTGGATTTAATAATTTAGATTTAATAAAGAAAATACACTTTCCTCTTTTTAGAGGCAGGCAGGCAGGCAGGCAAGCAGGCAGACGTGCTGCTAGAAAATTTGTATTCAAATATTTGTGCTCCACCCTCATTCCCTGTTGTTTAATTTTAAGTATATTCCATTTAGTAAAAATAAGCCAAAGTTTAGATTCATTTTATTATTTTATTAAACTAAATTGAATCAAATTTGTCATTTTAAGAATGCTTATTTTCATAAGCTGATTGCCAACTGTAAATTGCGTTCTCTGCTGTAAAAGGAATGGCTCCACTTCTTTGACTATGTCCTCAGTCCTCAGATTGCTTGGTCTTCCTCTGCATTCTTAAAGCAAAACATCAAACATAGTAATTGCTCACCAGGTGTTGCATGCAGTAACTTCCTAGCATTCCCAGGTACGTTAGACCTGAACCTCCATGAGTTTTTCTCTTTGTTTAGAATAAGTCTTCAAAAGGCTTAAATCTATTTTGTAGTTTTAAGTTTTAATTCTTGCTTTTAACCTTTGCTTATTTGGTTTTGAATTTTATGAACATATTATCTAGAGTTTAAATTAGTATATTGAATGGAACATGTCATAAATTAGGTGTTTCTTTAAATTTTCAAACTGGTTCATACTTAGTAGATTTTTTTATACAAAGTTTTCTTTTTTTTCCCCCAACAGCTCTTTCTTTGTGTTCTTCCTCAAGATAAAAGTCAGTGGATAAGTAGAATTAAAGAACTCAGAGCCTGGTATAGCAATATTAAAGAAATAGTAAGTAATGTAACTACTGAAATTATTTGTATATGCTTGAAGTTCACTGGCCTCTAATCATTCTGTATCTTTCTTTATCAGCACATCACTAATCCAAGGAAAGTTGTTGGCCAACAGGACCTGATGATCAACAACCCGCTTTCACAAGATGAAGGAGTAAAGTTCCTTTTTAGTATTTGTGTTTGTTTGCTTGCTTGTTTTTAAATCATCTCATCAGTGTGTGTGTGTGTGTGTGTGTGTGTGTGTGTGTGTGTGTGTGTGGTCTACATATATGTCTCATATGTACTGTGTGTGTGCCTGGTACCTGTGGAAGCCATAAGAGCCTGAAGATTCCCTGGAACTCAAGTTGTAGATGGTTATCTGTAGATAGCTGTCTTGTGGGTGCATGCAACCATACCAAATCCTCTGCAAGAGCAGCTGGGGTTCTTAACTGCTGAATCATCTCTCCAGCCCCCTTCTGTAGTCATGTTCCATCCATTTTTTCATTCTGAAAACTGCTTTAATGACTTCTGTCATTTGTGTAGGGTAAAAAGTGCCTTATATGAAAAATCCTATGCAGACAGAATATTTCACGATCAGTGTTTTGAAATGAAAACTAAATCCTGGTGCATTTGTACATACGTGTGTGTGTGTGTGTGTGTGTGTGTGTGTGTGTGTGTGTGTGGGAGGGACATGCACATATGCATACAGATAGAGGCCAGAGGTGGGCATTGTATCCTGCTTTATCATTCTTTGCCTTATTCCCTTGACACTGTGTCTCTCTGAAGCTGAAGCTTGCTTTTAGCTAGACTATCTGACTAGGGTCCCTTTGTCTCTGCTCCCCAATGCACAGATGTTCCCACAGAAGGCCACACTCAGCTTTGTGTGTGGATGCTGAGGATTCACATCCAGGTTCATGCTCACATCTTATCTACCAAGCAAGGTAGAGCAGCTGTGGGCCCAGCTCCTAAAGGCTTTACCACCTCCCAATAATGCTAAACCACCAAGCCTTTAACGCAGGGGTCTTTGGGGACTGTCAGAATCTACACCATAATAATTCCTCTTTGAGTCATCCACTGTGCTATAAATTATTTCTTGCTTTTTAAATATAGGAATGCTCTATTTTTGAAAAGTGAATAATGTTTTAGATTGGCCGTTGCCTTCCAAAATATGTTTCATTGTTTTTGTAAATTTATATAGTCAACTTTGACTTTGAATGTATTTACATTAATATGAGCTGGGTTTCAGTATAAAACTGGCTACCTGTTTTCTTGGACTCTGTTTTCTTTGGTGGAAAAATTTCCAGAATTTGGCTAATTTAATTGAAAGCATTAGTTCATTGGAATATAGGGAAATAAATGGATTGTCTATTTGTCCCTGGCTTTCAGTATAAATAACTAACTTCTAGTTATAGGTTTTTGTACATAGTCTAAGAGTAATTTTCTATGTTCAAAATTAAACTTTTAGGTACTGACCTTCAAGCCTGACTACATGGGTTCAAATTCCTGAAGGGTGTGTGTGTGTGTGTGTGTGTGTGTGTGTGTGTGTGTGTGTGTGTG
>JANHMN010000017.1:53253483-53270633 GCA_030674055.1 Rhabdomys pumilio
GTGTGTGTGTGTGTGTGTGTGTGTGTGTGTGTGTGTGTGTGTGTGTGTTTTATAAGGAATGGCACTAGCAGGAAGAGCAAGGGGTCTCTTAAATACTAACTCTAAAGTTGAAAAGCATCCAGATTAGAAGAAAGCTCCTACATCAAGGTTACAGTAGAAAGGGAGGTTCTAAGGACCACCTTAGAAGTTTACTTAGCCTGGTAGTGGTGGCGCACGCCTTTAATCCCAGCACTTGGGAGGCAGAGGCAATTGGATTTCTGACTTTTAGGCCAGCCTGACCTTCAGAGTGAGTTTCAGGACAGCCAGGGCTACACAGAGAAACCTTGTCTTGAAAAACCAAAGGGGAAAAAAAAAAGAAAAAGAAAAAAAGAAAAGAATTTTAGTTGCATAAGAGAGCAATAAAAATGTGAAATTTAAAAAAAAAGAAGAAGAAGAAGAAGTTCCACTTGGCAGGACTAATTTTGTAAGGAAAGTAGCACTTGCTACCTGTAATGATTCTGAAGATCACATTCCAGGGAAGTTTAGGGACAGTTATTCCTTAACAGGGACTATATAACTTACTCACTTGTTACTGCTTTATACCTGTGTATTTAGCTGAATAATTTTTTCTCACTTTATAGGTCATTTTTTTTCTGAAGCATAAGCTTTTCCTCAGCACCTTAAAATGTTAAGTAATTTTTGGATGGTGGTTTTGTTCCTTTGTTTTGCTCAGACCCAGTGCTACTATATGGCCTTGTCTAGACTGAAACTTACTATGTAAACCAGACTGACCTCATACTTAAAGAGATCTGCCTTCCTCTACCTTCAGACTGAGGGGATTAAATGTGTGTGCCACCTTACCCTTTTGTTAAGTAATTTTTAGACTTCCCCTATGAGTTTCCATTTTGAACACTCATGTGCATGCCTCTGAGAATCAAAAAGAGCAGTGGAAGTGCCTTCATCCTGCAGAAGTGATGGAAACTTCACACATGCACGCAGGAAGGGATTTAAGAAAAATGGATACTTTTGAATTAGAGTAGATTTTAATAAAAATTATTTCTGTCTCAGGTTCCTATCTAAAAAATCTAAAATGACAGCATAGAGAAGAACAAATCCAATCACTTAAATTATTAAATTGAAGTCATAAAAGTCAAGCAGTATGAGATTATTCTAATTAGGTTGTTCTCATTTCTTTTCCAGAGTCTTTGGAACAAGTTCTTTCAGGATAAAGAACTACGGTCAATGATTGAGCAAGATGTCAAAAGAACGTATGTAGAGCAATGTTTTGTTCACTGATTCAAAATAGTGTTACTTCTTTGTAATTCTAACAGCATGTAAGACCCACTGAGGATTCTTAGGTGACTGCAGTATTCCACATGCTTTGATGCAAAGTCATACTTGTGAAATAAGTTTTCATTCTGTCGTAGACTAGCCAGTTTTATTCAGGGTATCAGACAGTTTATATTCTGAGGGTATTCTGAGGGTTAGGCAATGCCATGTGAGCAAAGTTCTCTTTAGTTCAAGTTATGGGTAGTCTCAGACCAAGGTCACATGAATTTAGGCTGTATACAGTCAAAGGACAACTTGTGCTTGGAAACATTCTAGATATTCTGAATGACAAAGGATAAGATGATGGTAATCTAAAATAAGACCCAACCCTAGTAACAACTTGGACAGGCACAAAGCACATTCTAAGAGTAGTCCATGTTTTGGAAGAACAGAGATTACAAGACTCTTGTCTTATTTACTTGGAGTTTCCTCACAATGTCTCAGAAATCTCTCACTGCTTCATTTGTGGACCATGTTTAGAAAGTGCACAAAAGCGTACTTGGACAGAACCACTCATCTGTACTAGAAAATGCTTTGTCTCAGAGGACTGAGAAGCTCCCATGCTAATTTCACTTTCTCACCATCAATAACCCTGGGGCAAGAGACCAGAGTTTTCTGAACCCTTTAATTGCTATTTAAAGAGAACTTTTCTTGCCTTCTTTAAGGACAGAACCTCCTGTTGGGTACCTGATATGGAGGGCGAATAGTGGCAAAGAAACAAACCTCATGAGGCAAGAAAGAAACTTGTTTCAGCACAATGTAGTTATAGTCAGTGCTGCTTCAAACTTCTAGAGTCTGACACCAGGCCAGTTTACATTAGATATATGTAGGTCAAGTACAATTTTGAAGAAAAAATAATGCATGGTAACATCTATATCAAACTCATGTGTATAAAAATCCATCAAGTTTCTTCACACACACACACACACACACACACACACACACACACTGTATGTATGTATGTATGTATGTATGTAATGTATGTGTGTATGTATGTATGTATGTATGTATGTATGTATGAACTGTCTTCTGCATGTACCCAGAAGAGGGTATTGGATGCTAAACACTATTGTTATTGATTCTTGTGTGCCAAATTGAAGATGCTGATAATCCAACTCAAGAGTTTCTGAAAGAGCATCCAGGGCTCTTAATCACTAAGTCATCTCTCCAGCCCCTGAATCATGTATATATTAAAAGAGCCCAATATATATTTTTGTAGAAGGATTGAGTACTCACAGACAAGCACTGTAGAAAACAGTATTGTCTGGAGAAATGTAGGATTGTCTACCAAGTGGTGGAAATGTATACCTATTTTCTACCCAGAAGGACAGGAGTAGATACTGTTAATAACAGGGTGACCTTTGCTATCTGTAGGGGCCTCACTCAAATACCCAAGAATGTTTATCCCAAGCTCCCTTCCCTAGACCTTTTTCATTACCTTCATTTCTTAGTCAATAGACTCTATCCTTAGGGCAGATGTCACATGTACATTATAGCCTGCTGACATTATGTTAGTCAGAGAGCACACCATATCCTATGCCCTTAAGCTATAGGATCCATCTTTATGGAGGAAGTCACATGTACTTTGCAGAAGAGTTTTGATGTAGTCATGACTTAAGTGTTATTGTGCACATGGGTTTAGAATAGTAGTTACCAGGAATTTTTTCCAAGATTTTTTTTTCTTAAAGTGAAGATTTCAACCTATTCAAAATAAACTGTCTATCAACCAGAGAATGTTAAGCAGTTTCTGATACTTCACATGATTCTCAAGGGCAGGCAATATTGTGTGATCATTTATATTGGTAATAGTTGGACAACTTATCTTTGTATAGACATTTGCACCACCTTCTAACCAAATTACTCTGTACCCTACTTTCTTTCATTTGCCTTTGTTATTCTTGCTTTTCTCTGGATGCTATTAGGGTGTATAAAAAGTAACTCTTCTATTAGTAGACTCAGCACTTATATATGACAAGGCCACCTCTTGTTGCATAGTAAGTGTCCTATCGCTTTTACAAATCAGACCTCATCTTTCTGCATCATCTCTTGGGAAATACATAGGATTTGCCTCAGAGATCTTATGGGAATTTTTTGGTAATACATATTAAAACTATGGGCAGACTACCTTCAGCATCCTTTATCTCCATGCCCCCTTCTGTCAGTGGGGACAGTAGTAGTTACCTCTCAACATTTCATGGGTTAGTCACTTACGGTTGATTACCACTTGCTAAAGATTCCAAATCCTAAATGTTCCAGAATTCAAAACTTTTTGAATATTTTTCATTACCCTCAAAATTTTAGATTTCAGATTTTGAACTTAGGAATGCTCAACCTGCAGGCTAACTAGTGATTTAGATGGTCTTGTGTTTATGCTGTTATAAACGTGTTAGTAAAGTTAATTCATCTATCTGCAGTTACTGTGAAGCCAGGAGACAGTGCATTAGAAAGACTAAATCTTGTGCAATTTCTCCAGCATGTTTCACTGTAATTCTGTCTGTAACAGCATCAGGGCCTCTAGCTTTCTGATGTCCAAGTGCTTCTTTTATGTCCCAAATTGCCGAAGAACCAGATGACATGGACTACTACTGAATCACTCGACAGTGTTCAGCAGATGAAGATTTCTGCTTAAAAACTACAATAATTCAAGAGAATCAAGAGCTGAGAGATCATCTGAACTGTAGCTACCATGGCCTTGGAGTCATTTTGGTTGTTTCTTCCAGTTAGTTGAGGACTCATTTAGTATTTTTTTTTCCCAAAAAGGCTATTCTAAGTGGTATCTGAATAGTGCCAGTGTTGAGAAACAAAAGCACCTTTGTATATAACACATATGAGGCACATATAAAAATAGTGATTTTTAAAGAGTAAAGGTATTTCCTCATTGATTATTTAAGAATCTGGGTAATCAATGTCAGTAAAACAGGCCTCATGGTAGTAAAACCTAGAATTACATATTAATAGCCAAATAGTAGTGGTATTTATTTTTAAAGGTATCAAATCTATTACCTCTTATAAGAAGAACTGAAATTCCTCTTTATGTAAATATTAAATGGAATGGAGGTGTCATGGCACTGGCATGAACATGCTCTCAGAAACCAGTAGTTGCCAAAGAAATATTAAATGACTGAGGAATATGTATTGTTATAAGCAACCAAAATAATAGCTTGTTTATCGTTATGCTTATTTACCTCAAATATTTCTCCATGGCTGTGTAAGAAACTGTTAGATCTTGAAAATTGTGTTCTTATAACTTTTCTGGTTTTGGGTTTGCTAGAGTTTTTTTTTTTTTTTCCTGAAAATGTAAGATATGCATATCAATACATATTTACTTAATTTTTTCTTTTTTTTTCTTTGTTGTTTTTATTGTTTTCTTTTTCTACTAGTAGATTTGAAGGCAAGTACAAGATGCAGGGTTGGTATCTGGGAGAGCCAGAGTGTAGATGAGAGTTGGAATGATCCATCACTAACTCTCCTTGAAGTCTCTTTAGACATTAGAGGGAGTCACCATGCCATCTCTATTCAAAATTTCACACTTCTTCAATTCCAGTACTGCAGAGGCAGAGACAGGGAGATCTCTGGGAAATTCAGGCCAGACTGGTTTTTGTAGCAAGATTCTATCTCAAACAAAACAAAACTAAAACTAGAAAGCAAGTAAAGAACTTCAGAAGACTTAATTTTGAATATAAGTTAGCTAGTTTGACATTAAAGCTACCAAATCACAAAATCACCAAAGTTTAATAACTTGAATGTTATGACCATTTTGCACCACTGGTGATGGTGGTGACTGGTTGTTTTGAAACAGGGTCAGTCCTATTTGTCTTTAAATTCCCTTCATAGGCAAGGATGACCTTCATGATTCTCTTGCCTCTACCTCCCAAGTGCTGGGATTAAAGGCATGAATCACCATCCATATCTCCTCCCTGTCTGGAATCCATCATTTTTAGTTGAATCGATAAAAAACTAGTAATACAAAGGAAATACAATAGAAAGAAAAGAGTAGAATTCAGGAGGTTCTTCTTAAGTTGTTACCTTTTTTAAAAAAATATTGTGTTCTGTATTGTAGAACACTGGTGAGTAAGAGCATCTGTGATCACAAGGTGTGTGTTTTATGTGCTGGAAGGAAAGAAGACTATATGTACGTATAAAACAAGGGAAGAGTTATTAGGGGTGACAATTGCTCTGGAGAAATAAAGCAGAATAGTGGGTAGGTACAGAAAGTAGCTCAAGTTCTGTTTGCTTCAAGAGTAGTGATCATAGAAGGCATCTCTGAAAAGATAACATTTGAACTGAGATGTGAAAAAAACTTCATTCCCACTCCTTTATGTATCTAGCAGAAGAGTGATCTGGCAATGGGAAAAACATGAAACAGTTTCCAGTGAAAGTAAGTGTTGACAGGAACAAAATGCAGTTAGGGATGACTAGAACCAAGTTATTTAAAGAAGGGTATCTTAAAAAGGTGAGAAGCCCTGGGCAAGGCATGTGTACAATTCAGTAAGAACCTAGGGTGTGATCCATTTGTAATTAGTGGTTTTGGAAGACAATTCTGGCATACGTGTAGAATAAAGACTCTTTAGGAGTCTTCAGAATTGAAGAGTATTATGACTTAAACTGCAGATGTAGTATTGAAATGGGAGGAAACAGAATGATGATATACACTTAATATTTTAAATACAAATCAGGAGTTACTACTTTGTGTTTTTCATATTCGTTAGCTATGCTGATGACTGCTGTGTGTAGTGTTTTAACCTCCCTGTCTTGAGCTGCTGTTTTTTTCCTCAGTGTTCTACTTGTATCTTTCTACTGAAATCCACTCTGGGTACTCAGTCTGTGACTCTTCTCAAAGCAAATTTATAATTTGACTACTTTATAAATCTAAATGTTCTGACTGTCTATGGCCACAGAAAAACTGATTTGCCTGGCTTCTGTAACACACTTCTGGTCACCTCTCACAGTGTTCTTTTCTGTCATTCTTCCAAGAACAGTTTGTGTCTACCATTCTGCTTACTCCATTGCTTGTATTGGGACACTCCCATGCATCGTCACCTCGTCCATGACACATTTACAGGCTTTTACATTTGGATTTTTTAAATGCCCATGTTACTTGTTTTAGCCTTTTCCTATTAACTTTAGATGATATTTCACTTTGATCTTAACATGTATTTCGGTCTCTCATATGCATTCATGAAATTTTATTAAACTCCAAGGGTTTCAGGCACCATAGATTACAAGAAAAGTATGACTTATACATAGCAAGAAGTGGAAGTCTTAAAGGAAAAGCAGGGAAAAAAAATTACAGTGAGCTCCATTGGTGCCATATGAGGAGCAGTGTGTCCAGCACCTCTTGGTGAGGCTGGCTGCTCTCCACCTCATCAATAGACCCTGATAAAGCAAAGAGCTGGCACTGAGTCTGTTGTTGTTGCTGTTGTTGTTGTTGTTGTTGTTGTTGTTTGTTTTGTGGTGTTTGTTTTGATTTAGGATTTTTTCCTTTTTTTGTTTTTTCACAAAACACATTGCTGAATTGACACAGAATAGAAGGCCAGTTACTATAATAGTAGTTGGCAATCAATTTTGCTTAGCCTCCTTGAACTTTTTAACATTTTCAGTCGTACAAGACAGATGCAAATTTAATAAAAATACTTGGAGGATCAACCTTCTAGTCTAAGTTTTAAATTTATATGATCTGGCTATTCAGTGTTAGATAGTTTTCTCCTAAAGTATTTTAATACCCTTTTCAAAGACACATTTTTTACTTGAAGAGGTTTGTATTCATTTCAAAGTAATTTTTTTATCTCACCCTAATGAAGTTTTAACTGCCTCCATATTTATTATAGAAGCAAAGTAAATCAAGGAATGTCCAGTTTCTAGAATTTCTAATTTAGAGTTTAGATTGTCCTGAAAAGTAAAATTTCCCACATTTTGATTTAAAAGCTCTAATGTTAACAATTTTAAATTTCAACATTATTTAAAGTAACTTGAGTTCAGGATGTATTATCATTTCCATACTCGATGCCAAAAAAAGTATGTTATTTGGTCTGTCAAGGTTTATTCTAAAAATACACAACATCCATAACACCATTTGCAGATTAACACATTACATGCTTTTGCCAAATAGTCTCCTCTTTTCTTTAGATATATTCTGTCTCCTCAAGTAAGTAGATTATTACAATTCTTTGGGTTACTATTTTCCTTGTAACTTCAGGCATCCTTAGGAGTTCCTTTGTTTGCCTGTAAGATTTGCTGGTCATTTCCTTTAACTTTTGGTGCTGTTTACTCTCAGTAATTGTTAACATTTCTGGGTCTCTATTTCTCATGTGGATCTTCATGATACAGTTAGTCATTTTCACTTAAAAAATGGAATATTTTTACTTCACAGCTAGTTTTTATATTGGCCAAGCAAACAAACTTTATAACCTTACTTTTAAAAAAATTTGATATATTGAGGACTAATTATTAATTGCAGATTTTTTAAAAACTGTACATATTACTAGTCACTTTGTTAGAAACTAATTATCTGTGATTTTATGTTAATTTTTAATAAAATTTAAAAATTAAGTCTTTATGTATATTAATGACATTTAAATCTTAGGAGCTATTTTGTTGGACCGACCTATGTGGTCTATTTCTAACTTGTCAGAAGTGTCTGTGAACAGGACTATCTAGATAGTTAATTGTTATTTTTATATACTAGATTATATGATTATCTTTTTGTTTAATTCATATCTGATATATAAGCATGCCCTATACTGAATAGTCACCGTGTTTTCTCTTCCCTTAAGAAGTCAATGATTTTTGTAATATGTAAGACTCACATGAGTTTAGTCAATTGTAATTCTCTGTTACATTGTGGAATGCTGATAGTAAATAGGCCATTGTTTGAAAAGCCTCTATATTAGTTCAATTTACATAATTTCTCAGATAATTATTTAATTATTTTTCTTTTATATGTAAAGTCTACCTTCCCCTTTACTCTGTTTTCTGTAGAAGTACTTCAAAAATGTCCCAACTGTTGAAATTTTTTGCACACTTTGCTTAGAATCTAATTTTTTTTATTTAAATTAAAAGCAAATTCCTCTGGGGAAAGGGAGATTTTACAAGCAATTTCAAAGCAGAATTGATTTTGGTGTGTTAATGCAGACAATCTGCCCAGTGTTAAAATGTTACAGGGGGAAAAATACAAGCTGCCATATTGATGTGATCACACCAAAATAGCAGCTTGTATTTATATTTTCAGTCTCCTCGAGGTGGACTGCAGGCACACATGAATGAGGGGATGTGCTTCGTGTTGTGATTTTATTTAATGCAGACAAAGTACACGCTTGTGCATGCACGACCAGCCTTCACATATGCACTTGTTCACAGCCGAGAAAGTGAAAATGACAACACAAGCCGCTCTCTGAGTTGTCGGCAACCGGTGTGTGTGTGTGTGTGTGTGTGTGTGTGTGTGTGTGTGTGTGTGTGTTTTAAATAGTAAAGTGGGTGGGCAGGGGCAGACTTTCAGAAATAGAAGGAACAGTTTCTCTGTCCAATGGCCCTTAGTCCTTCCTCATTTCACGTTTAAGATATAAAAAAAAAATATATTATTATTGCGTATATGACTTAGAAATATGTAATTTTCCATATTGCTATTTTTTTATTGCAAGTAGATTTTTTTTTCTCAAATAATGTATCCTGATCACGGTTTTTCCTTCCTCTTCTCCTCCCAGTTCCTCCCTGACCCCTCCCATCTGGATCCACTCCCTTTCTGTCTCTCACTAGAAAACAAAACAGGCCTATAAGAGACAATAACATAAATAAAATAAAACTAACACATTGGATTTGAACAAAATTAGCAGAAGGGAAGGAGCCCAAGAGAAAGCACAAGAAACAGAGACCTGCTTGTTCACACACTCGGTAATCACAGAATACACTAAACTGGAACCTAAAGGCGTACACAGAGGAGCTGGTGCAGACCCAGCACGCACGTGCTGTGAGTGCTGCCTCAAACCCCGTGAGTTTGTATGTACTTTGGTGTCTGCCTTCTCTGCTGCCTCTTACACTCTTTCCACCTTCTCTTCCAAAGAACTTCCTGAGCCCGGAGAGGAGGGTTATGGTAGAGACCTCCCATTAGAGTATCATGTTCCAATATGGCGTACTCTCTACTACCTGGCTGTGGGCCTCTGTAGAGCTTCTCATCTGCTGCAGAGAAGTCTCTGCTGATGGCTGAGCAAGGGCATCATCATCTGTGAGCACAGCAGAATGTCGTTAGGGTTCGTTTTATTGCCGTGATTTATTTTTTAAGAGTATCATCTGATTTTATCCTGTGTCTCTGGCATAGTCTCTCAGCAGTTTCAGGTATGGGTATAATCTCCTGGTGTGAGCCTTTTGTTAAATCAGATATCAATTTACTCACACAAGCTTTGTGCCACCATTACACTTGTCTTGGAAACAGGACACCACTGGAGATCAAAGGGTTAATGGCTGGCTTGTTGTTTACATTTTTTTGGTAGTATGCAAAATACCCTCTTGTACCAAAGATGCTAGATTGTAGTTAGGAAGGTTATGTGTAGGTACCAGCTAGATTTTTTTTTCATGTTCAATGAATTGTATAGGTGTCATCAATGTGACCTTGCTGTCAGTTTGTGGAGAGCAAGCTAGAGTCTTAGCAACTGTCTGAATTGTTTGGGGATTATCATGGGACCCCTTTGACCAACAATTCAGTTAGATATAACTCAGTCTCATTACTGGAAGCTTCATTTGGTGGTAAGAGATAATTTAGTTGGGGCCCTATTTCCATATTATTTGGCAGTTTCGTTTAGATCAAATTCATATATTTATATATTTTAGGAAGCATCTATTGTACTATGTGTCCATAGTACCATTCAACTGGCTTCTGATTTTAGGTATTCCTCCATGTAATCCCTCCTTTATCCCTGCCTCCTCTCTCCCTTCTGACTTGATCTTTCTATTCTTAGAGCCCTCATCCATCCATAATTATTTTATTTCCCTTTCCTAAGTAAAGCTATCTTTTTTCCACCCTAGTCCCTTGCTCTGTACGTAACGTCTATGGTTCTACAGGTTTGTAGCTTAGTTATCATTGACTTAAGAGCTAATTGTAAAAGTTCTCCTTTGCCTTGAAATAATGACATGAAGACCTGGAAGTTTTATTAAGAAGCTTCTTGTGCTATAGCTGGGCAGATCTGAGCTATCTATCCTGACAGTGCTGGCCTGGCCTACTTCCTAGCTACATGGTGTTACCTGCCATCTTGATCTCACCCTGGCTGCTCCCACTCTATCCATCTCATCCCCACATGGCAATTTTCTCCTGACTCCCTCTCATGATAACCCAACTCTTTTTTCTGTCCACCTAGGTCCCTCTCACTAGGATCAGAAAGCTTGCCTTAAATCTTGTTCTCCTTCTCAAGTATAGGCTGATCAGTTCTTTATTAACCAGTCAGAGGTGATGGAGAACAATACTTTCCAAAATATTGAGTCTACCAAGGTCCAGATTGCAACCAGATCTCTGGGTACAGAAATCAGCTTATGAATGGACAATGTACAAAACATTCCCCAACAGTTAATAGCTACATAAAAGTTAATACATGCCATTTTTGACTTTTTGGGTCTGGAATACTTTAATTGGGATGATTTTTTTTCTCTAGTTCTATTCATTTACCTGAGAGTTTCATGATTTAATTTTGTTTCTGATTGAGTAATACTTCAGTATGTAATTATACCATAATTCCTTTATCCATGTTTTTATTCTGTGTCATCTAGGTTGTTCCGATTTTGGGCTTTTGTGAGTAGAGGAGTGATGAATGTGGTTGAGCAAGGGTCTCTGAGGCAGGATGAAGTGTCCTTTGTGTATATGTCTAACAGTAACAGTGGTAGAGCGGGATCTTGAGGAAGATTGTTTTCCATCTTCCTGAGGAACTGCCATGCATGTTTTCATAGTAGCTGTATTAGTTGTACCCCACCAGCAATGGAGAAGTCTTCCCCCTTTCCCACATCCCTGCCATCATGAGCTGTCACTTGTTTATTTGATCTTAGCCATCCTGACAGGTGTAAGATGCAATATCAAAGTAGTTTTGATTTGCATTTCCTTGATGGCTAAGGATATTGAACATTTTTAAAAGTGTTTCTCAACCACTGTATTTGGTCATTTAGAATTCTCCCCTTAGATCTGTACCTATTTTCTTTAATTATTCGTTGTCTTGATATCTGTTTTTCTTAGTTCTTTGTAAGTTGGAAAGGTTAGCCCTCTATGAGAGGTATAGTTGGTGAAGGTCTTGTCCCATTCTGTAGGCTGAAGCTGTACTGGAATGGCCATGTCATTTGTCATGCAGAAATTTTCAGTTTCATGATGTCCTATTTACTAATTGTTAATTTTATTGCCTGTTCTAATGGTGTTCTATTCAGAAAGTTTCTTCCTTTATTAATGAGTTCAAGGCCATTCCCTACTTTCTCTTCAGTTAGGTTCTGTGTATCTGGTTTTATGTTTCAGTATTTTGTTCATTGGAGCTGAGTTTTGTGCAGTGTTATAAGGATGGATCTATTTGGATTCTTCTATATGCAGACATCCAGTTTGACCAGCACCATTTGTTGAAGATGCTACCTTGCTTCCAGTGTGTATTTTTCACACACACACACACACACACACACACACACTCAGTTGTCTGTGGTTATATTGACTTATATCTAGTCTTTTGGTTTCCACTGATAAACAGATATTTTTCTGCCAGCACCATCCTTTTTACTACTATATAACTCTGTAACACAACTTGAAATCAGTGCTAAGGGTACCAGAAGCAGTTGTTCAACTATTCAGCGTTGTTTTTAGCCATCCTGAGTTTTTGTTTGTTTCCATATGAAGCTGAAAATTGTCCTTTTAAGCTCTGTGAAAAATTGTACTGTAATTTTGATGGAGCTTGCACTGGTTCTTTGGATTGTGTTTGGAAGGATGACCATTTTTACTATATTTTACTATATTATTCAAATAATATATATTATATGGGAGATCTTTCTGTCTTCTGTTATCTTCTTCATTTTTTTCTTCTTCAGTGTCTTAGAATTTTTATCATAGTGATCTTTCACATACTTGGTCAGAGGTATCCCAAGATATTTTATGTTATTTGAGGCTTTGGTAAAAGGTGTTGTTTCCTTGGTTTTTTTTTTTTTTTTTTTTATCATCCCCTTTGCTGTTTTTGTATAGGAGGGCTACTGATTTTTATGAGTTAATTTTATATCCAGATCCTTTGCTGGAGTTTTCATCAACTGTACTAGCTTTCCAGTGGACTTTTTAAGGTTACATTTATATATTTTCATATCATCTACAAATACAGATACTTTGGCTTCTTCCTTTCCAATTTGTATCCCTTTAATCTTCTGCATTTATATTTTGCTCTAGTTAAGATTTCAAAAACTATTGAGAGAATGGACAACCATATCTTGTTCCTGATTTTTATAGAATTGCTCTGTATTTCTCTTCATTTAAGTTGATGTTGGTTATAGACCTGCTATAAACTACCTTTATTGTGTTTAGGTATGTCCCTTGTATCCCCAATTTCACCTTTATTATGTTTAGGTATGTCCCTTGTGTCCCCGATTTCACCAGAACTATTATTATGAAGTGGTGTTAGATTTTTATCTAAGGTCTTTTCTACTTCAAATGAGAAGAACAAGGGTGCTTTTATCTCTTTCTGTTTGCTTATATGGTATATTTTATTTATTAATTTACATATGTTAAAGCATCCCTGCATCTCTGAGATGAAGCCTACTTGATAGTCTGTCAGCACTGTGTTTTAGAATATCCAAGCAGATCTGAACTTGAGGCTACTTTGGTCAGTCATCAGGAAGAATGATTTGAATTCCTTTAAAAATGCTTTCTTTTGTTTAAGCTGAAATTTTCTGATTTTCTATATTTCTATTTCTGACAAAGTTGTATATACAGTGTACATGTCTTTTTAAATGTCTTCCCCTCCCCCCCAATTCTTAACTTTTATAGTTTTATTGGAAAGACATTTGGAGGATCCACAACAGCAGAGTAGGGGTTTCACTCAGTCTATGACTCAGAGCTTAACAGAAGCAGAAAGAGTGGAAGTGACAACCTTTGCTTTACAGTGCAACACTTACCACCTCCCCATCCCACCTCACCTGCCCTGTCTAGGTGCTCAGTGCTCAGGCTGCCTCTGCACTCTCCCTGGGCGTGCACCTTCCCTGGCCTTATCAACTCTGGCAATTTCTACTTAGACTGCTGGTGATTTTTCTCCCCATGATGTATTAGCATAACAACTAACTATTTTCACTTCTGGGACCCGCTTGCTCTGTCAGGGATGCAGTTTTACTTTAAAAGCAAGTTGAAGACAACAAAATTCTACTCAAGCTTTGATTCTGCTTCATCTTCCGACCAAGGCTCTCATTCCATAGGCTAAATTTTCTTGACATTGGGTTATTTATTTGTAAGTATGTTTGTTTTTTTAGCAATTACTTTTTTAAAATGACTATGACAACCTCCTGTTGTAGAAGTTGAAGATTCTAATAAAGATTGCCTTTTCTTACATATTTTCCACAATATTTTTTATTGGATATTATATTTACATTTCAGATTTTATCCCCTTACACCATTCCCCCCACCACCCAGGAACCTTCTATCCGATTCCCCTCCTCCTCCTATGAGGGTGTGCCCCCACCCACCCCCACACTCCCACCTCCCCACCCTTGAATTCCCCCCCAACTTGGTGTTCAGCCTTCATAGGACCAAGGACCTCCTCTCCCACCTATGCTGACAAGTCCATCCTCCCCTACAGATACAGCTGGAGTCATGGGTCCCTCCCTATGTGCTCCCAGGCTGGTGGTCTAGACCCTGGGGGCCCTGGTTGGTTGGTATTGTTGCTCTCCTCATTGTCAGTTAAAATTATATACAAATTTCCAGTTGTGCTCCTGTTTTGTTTTTTTTTTTAAACTCCAAACTCTTGTGTATCTTCCTTGTTGCCCGTGGGGGCCACGTATATGGTTAATTCCTAACTCATCTGCTTAATTCCTTGAATACTTTTTCAGTTTAAGAAATATTTATTAAACACTTTCTATGAACAAAGCACATATGAAGCATATTGGACAGAATATAAGTGAATCTGCATATTGTAGCTTATTTAGAAAGTGATAGCAAGGAAGATCTATATTTTTAATTCAGTGTTTCTCAACTGTAAAGTATTGACCAAGTAATTGTTGTAAGGGGCTGTTAGGTATAGTTTGGCCCTAGTCTACCTGCTGAAGCTCCATGTGGCACACTTCTTAACTTTTTGCAGGAGCTGGTTTTTGAGGGGGTTTTTGTTTTTGTTTTTGTTGTTTCTTTGGTTTTTTTTTTTCCCCCTTCCTGATTGCAAAAATTTCTAAAGCTTCATTTTACCTCTTACAGAAGGGTTCATAGTCACACTCTGGTTTCAGTTTTAATCTTTATTTTCTGCCTGTGTCCTAGATTTTACTGTGCCAAGAAGTAGTGCCATACTGTTAGCATCACTTGCTGATCAGAGAGCTGAGAAGCAGGAGCTTGCTGAAGTCGACAGATTCTTGCACATGTCTGCGTCCCAGTTCTCCCTTCTGCCTTTCTGTGATCACTGTGCCCTAGACAGGAGCCAAGAGAGAGAGATGACACTGTCCTGTGTCTAGATCCTCCTCAGCAAGGTCACCTGATTATCAGGTGTTTTCGGTTCAGTACAACCAGAGGCTGCAGGGTTGTCAGAGTATTTCTCCTAAGCAGTAGGAGTCTCTTTCTCCTCCTTCCTGTACTGTTTTTCCTATTGTCCCTGACAGCCTTGCTCACAGACTGTCTGCTGAACTCTCTTTTCTAGCCTCTTTCACATCTTTTATTCTTATTCACCAACATTTGCCTTAAGAGCCTCTGGCTTCCAACTCTGAAGGCTTTCCAACACTGTTTCCAGCAGCATCGCGCTTTCTGGCCCCACAGCTTGTTGATTACCTTTCTGTCTCTTTTCTACTTTGATGACACTTCTCCCTTCCCTTTCTTCCACTCAAATCCTCTGGAGTGTTCTTCTCCACTCTCCCTCAGTCTTTCGTTCTCTGTTAGACTGTTCTTCATCTGACCTTGGCTTAGTGTTTCAGTGTCTCTTCAGTAAGACAGTAAACCATGGTATTACACTTGTGTTGGTGGCTAGTGATATACCAGGGAGTTTTCACCAGCACATTTCAACTTTGGATGAGTGGTTATTTTGATTTTCAGTTTTTGAAATATGAATATAACATCAGTTATTTTTCCTTCAAGTTCTCCTGTGCCTCTTTGTCCTGTTGTATGACTATAAACCTTTGCCGGGGGCTTGATCCCCCCCACCCGGGACATTTTATTGAATACTTGCAGCTTCACTGAATCATCTGGGCCCAATGCTTTGCCTGTTTTCATGCTTCTAATTACCTCATTATGTACCGTAATTCTCCTTTCTTTTAACCCTTTTCTGGCTTAGGAAATGTTTTTTCTTTGCCTTTTTTGTTTCTTTCTTTTTTCTTCCTTTCTTCCTTCCTTGTTTTCATGCTTTCTTTCCTTCTCTTTGTTGTCTGAAAACTATTGAGTTAAGATAGTTTAGATATCTTCTACAGTGAAATCTTCTGTTGCAATGCCAAGTATTGCCAGAAACACTTTGAATTCACTATGGTTTTTTATTTTGAATTAACTTTTGAAATCACATATTCAGAAATCTTTTACTTTTACCAGTTTTGTGTGTGTGTGTGTGTGTGTGTGTGTGTGTGTGTGTGTGTGTGACCCACTTTCATTTGTATGAGAATATGCAGTTTAAGAATTTGAGCACTGGGTGCTTGAGAGATAGCTTAGCACGTAAAAGCACAACCTGCTCTTTTAGAGGACCTGAGTTCAATTCCCAGCACTCATATTAGCTTCTTCACAGCTTCCTATGACTTTAGCTGTGTGTTTCTCCTCTGTGGATACCAGCACTCATGTGTACATGACTACACACACACACACACACACACACATGCACAGATTTTTTAATTATATATTTTAAAGCTGAGTACTATACAGATCTACTACTAAACTACTTCCCCAGTTCTTAACTCTATGGTTCTTTGATTGCCATTATTTTAGATTGCACATATAAGTAAAAACATGTGGATTTTGCCATTCTTTTTATAACTTATTTCAATTAGCATGTTTTCTGCTTTCATCTATATTTTTACAACTACTAGAATTTCTTCCTGTTTTAATGCTTAATAGTATTCCCATTGTATATATTATACATTTTTTCTCAACCTTTTATCCACTGGTAATAATTTAGTTTGATGTGATATATTGGCAAATGTTTTTGTGCTACAATGGAACTAGGAGTGTAGACATTAATATAATAAATCTTACAGTCAGTGTGAAGAAGTGGAAATTCTGTTTTTTACTTTATTTTTGAGAATCCTTTATACCATTTTCTATATTGGCAATAATACATTATCATCAAAACTAGTTCAGGGTTCATTGTTGGTGCATTATCAATAATGTCTCATTTTCTGCTTTTGAAAATATCTGTCCTGTCAGATGTATAGTGATATCTCACTAATTACGGATCTCTAGTTGTTAGAAGTATAGAACACTTCATATGTCTGTTATCCACTATGTGTCACATGTGTAGTGATATCTCACTGATTACGGATCTCTAGTTGTTAGAAGTATAGAATACTTCATATGTCTGTTATCCACTGTGTGTCACATATGTAGTGATATCTTACTGATTACGGGTCTCTAGTTGTTAGAAGTATAGAACACTTCATATGTCTGTTATCCACTGTGTGTCACATGTGTAGTGATATCTTACTGATTACGGATCTCTAGTTGTTAGAAGTATAGAACACTTCATATG
>JANHMN010000017.1:53270643-53326717 GCA_030674055.1 Rhabdomys pumilio
CATCCCCCCTCCTCCTGCTTCTATAAGGATGTGCCCTCACCTACCCCCCAACTCCTACCTCCCCACCCTCAAATTCCCCCCCAGCTCAGTGTTCAGCCTTCATGGGACCAATGATCTCCTTTCCCACCTATGCCTGACAATGCCATCCTCCCCTACATATACAGCTGGAGTCATGGGTCCCTCCCTATGTGCTTCCCAGGCTGGTGGTTTAGACCCTGGGGAGCTCTGGTTGGTTGGTATTGTCAAATCTTAAAATCAAATCTTAAAAGAGTCATTGTCAAGGCCAATGTAACTCTTCTGCATTTTCTTCTAATAGTTTCTTTTTGAGTTTTATATTAAAATTTAGTCATTTTAAAAATTTTTTTATCAAGTAGTCCAATTTTTATCTTTTCCATATAGATATCCAGTATTTCGAACACTCTTTATTTAAGAGACTATTTCTTTTCCCTTGGTATATTCTTTGTATCATTGTCAAAAGCCAAAAGACAGTACTATCTTCTGTTGGTTGATGTGCCTTCTTTCATACCAATACCGTACTACTTTAGTTTTTGTTGCTTTGTAGTATAGTCATCTATACAACATCGAGTACGATAAATGTAGTTCTGTTCTTTTTGCTTATGATTATTTTATTTAGTCGGATTATATTGTGTCTAAATATGATTTTCTATTTCTGTCATAAATGATACTGGGTATTTAATATGAGGATGACATTAATATTATAGATTCCTTTGAATAGTATTACAAAAGTATCTTATAATTCTATTTTCATTTTCTAGCTAAGTATAAAAGTAACTTTTCTTGGACTTTGGTTTTTCTCTAATATACTAATTACATTTGTCTCTACTCCTTAATTGCCTTGTGAGTTTTCTTCCCTCTTATTTCCTACTTGGTGTTTTGTTTTTGCTCAATTGGAAACTTTGAAAGTCTTGACAGTAATGTAATACTTTTCCCAGTCACACCTTTTCTGAAGCTACTCTTGTTTTTCTTTTCTTGTATTAAGTTATAGTTATTGTTCGTGATTCTGAATTTTAAATTGTGTTCAATTTGATCGGTGTTTTATTTCTTTTAATGATTTAAATCCAGATTTCCCTTTCTAATCATGTCTAAACTACACTGATTTCAAAACTACTTTAAAATCCATTCAAGTTCACATGGGTGTCTAAAAACATAACAAAGTTGCCTGGAATTCTTAGGAGCATAGAACAGCTGAAGTTTGTTCTGAATCTTACCACACATCACCAAGGATGATAATAACTATTCCTAGAAGTGCTATTCTCTGAATTTTTCTTCTATTATGTCTGTTCCTATAAATATAATATATTTAGATTTGTATTATTATTCCACTGTATCAATCAACATTCTGAGCTTGGTCCTTCTGTGCTTCTTGAATCATATAATTTTTCCCAGATAAGCATTCCTCAGATGTACTTGTATCCATAGGGACGGAGTGACCTAGTACTGCTGCTGTGTTGCTTGCCCACTTACACTGGCACTAACTTGTCTTATTAACTTACTAACGTTTCTAGATTTAGTTTCATTGCTAATTAATAAGAGGTAGACTGGATAATTTCTGGAGTTTTCCAGTTAAACCTACTATGAATATTAGTTCTTTTTCTAACTTATGAAAAAACACAGACTTATGTTTCATTTTCAGAACTCTACTGCATATTTCTTCCTCAGTTACTTAATGCTTCAACAGAATTTAAAGAGCAAATCATAGTTCTCAAAGAAAGAAGATGTATAGGGCACCGTGAAGGTTCCTGAGTGGGCACGTGCGCCTTGGAGAGTGGCAGTGTAGATGTGCTCTGGAGTAACGTGCTGGTGCTGCCTAACTCACACTTTCAGTTGACTGATATTTACTGAAAATGAACAATTTAAATTATCTAGCTGAATTTTAATTCTTGTGTCTCTCTCATTTGTAATCTCCCAAGTGATTAGTATGCCTTTAAATGAAACCATGAATTGTATACAATGTGATTTAATTTTTCATATTTAGATTGCAAACACTTACTGTATACATAATTCATAGACATATGAAGCAAAGTGAATATAACAGTTTTCATTGTTTTTCTAAGATCATTGTATCTCAACACCCAAACAGTATTTATTTTTGTCTGTGTGCATAGAACATTTTCAAGTAATAGACCAGAAAAGGAGAACACAAAGTTATTGAGCCAGCTGATTCAAATTGTGTTCCTGCACCCTACTTTAACAACTGAAATAAGTTTAAGTCATGTAATTAGGGAAAGGCACAGAAATTTTCTCACACAAAAATATTATTGTCTTCTAAGTTTTGTCTAAGTTTCCTCGAGACTAGTAGTTTACTTGGTTGATTATACACTGATCCTCTACCCTGACTGTGTCTGATGGTCAAATGGGGAGTTGGGGTATTTGGAGAGTTGTTGCAGTGAGGGTCATTCATAGATGTGAGTTCATCGTGCTCAGATTCTTAGGTTGTTTTCTGAGTCTCAAAGAGGTTTCTTTGCTGCTATGGAAGAATGTGAAACCTGAGTCTAGGACACCTGCATGTTAAAAGGAATGTTAAGCAAAAGTCATTTAAACGCTGAGTAAATTGCCTTAATTATATAAGATTAAATAGGATCTGAAAAAATATTCTTCACTGATGCCTAACTTAGTTTAAGCATAGTTTGGACTTAGAGGAACTGTGTGCCAACATCGGATGTGTAAGAAACACAGTACAGCTAAGGTCTTAGGAAGAGAAAGCAGTAAGTTATAATATTGAGTACATTAGATATTATTGGTTCTTAAAGGACTTCATAGAAGAGTACTTGCTGGTATTTGATAATTTCCTATGCCTCCATGCTATAGATAGCAGTAATGTGCTGTGTCTCCGTGCTCTAGTTAGTAGTAATGCACTATGCGTCTGTGTTCTGGGTAGTAGTGATCCACTATGCCTCGTGCTCTAGCTGGTAGTAATGCACTATGTTTCTGTGCTCTAGGTAGTAGTAATGTGCTGTGTCTCTGTGCTCTAGGTAGTAGGAATGTGTTGTGTCTCTGTGCTCTAGGTAGTAGGAATGCGCTGTGCCTCGGTGCTCTAGGTAGTAGTAATGCGCTGTGTCTCTGTGCTCTAGGTAGTAGGAATGTGCTGTGTCTCTGTGATCTAGGTAGTAGGAATGTGCTGTGTCTCTGTGATCTAGGTAATAGTAATACAGTGTTCTTCTATGCTCTCAGTAGTAGTAAAGTGCTGTGTCTCCGTGCTCTACGTAGTCGTAATGTGCTGTGTCTCCGTGCTCTAGAATTGATAGTAACTTCCTGTTATTTCATGCTCTAGGTAGTCTTCCTCCTCTCTATTCTCTTCATTTTTTTCCTTACTTTGTGATTCTAACACCAAGAAGTCACTTTTTTCCTCAACTAAAGTGTCTTATTCGAAGATTAATAATCATTTTTTAGCCGTTAATGCCACCCATGTGAAGGAATTTTTCACCTGCTCCCTTCTTACTCAGAAGACCAGCACTACTGCTCCTGCCTCAGTAGGTGAAGCTCTAAGCCTTCACTGCCCCATCTGGAAATTGTGAACGTGAATTTGAGCAGAGACCTTTCTACTTAGATTTGTGAGATTTCCATTGCCCCCCATTCTACACAGTTTCCTTCCTGTTAACACTCTTCTTTCAGTCTTATTCCTGCCTACAGTCTTTATCACTTCCCTAATAAGAAAAGTGTGATTTTTATTAACTCATAACTGTGTTACTGAGTTTTTAAATTCAGTATTTATACTTTTTCCACACTTCCGCACTTTTTCTTCTACACTAAAGCTCCCATGTGCCACACCTCTCCTTTCTCTTCTCCTTTCCAGTGGCCACCTTTGATCCACTGACTACCTTGTTTGTCCTCTCACGCTCTTACTGACTTAGTTGCCTTTCACACTAAGGATCATGCTATTCTTCTTCACAAATTGCTTCTAAAACCTGTGACTGATTCCAGTTGAAACTTGTAGCTCACGTGGCTCCAGCCCTTACATTGTATGTGCATTGCTGGTTCCCTGTGTGCTCTCAGTTGTATATATCATTACATCAGATGGAACTGAACTCTGCGAGCAGAATGTCTACCTTTTTCTATCTCACAGTGTACCAGAGCACCTTGTAGAATGTTTTGTACAGACATTTAGTTAAGACTTGCTAACGTATGTTTTATTTAATCCCACAGATTAAGCAGATGAAACTAACAGTGTTGTAATGTGCAGGTGAAATCCTAATACAAAGAAAAACAGTGACAATGATTACTTTAAAAAGTTAGTTACTTATGTATAACGGCATATTCTATGTTCAAAAAACCTAAGAGGTTCCTGGATGTAGTGGCATACACCTGTAATCATAGTACTCAGGAAATGGAGGCAGGAGAATTACCATGTTCACACAAGATTGGGCTATTATATGAGACCAGACTGTCTAAAAGAAACAAACAACCCCCAACAAGCAGGCTAAAAGCAAACCAGTTTCTAACCCCAAATAGGTTGGCTGTGTGTCGTTTATCTCTAACACCATTGTAATTTCTACACAATATTATTAAAGTACATGAAACAGATTGAAGTGTTTAGCTGTTGAAGGATGGCATGTTCCTGCAGGATTTGGTAATTTTTCTTTTCCTTTATCACCCCTTTTTTAAACCTATCCGTAACACATAATCTACTTAGTTTATCAGAGCAGTGGTGAAATGTTCTGCAGACCTTGTAATATTTTAGAGATTAGAATCTGGAAATATTTCTGGAGCTACTAATTAGGTTCAATATATTTTTTTCAGGTTTCCTGAAATGCAGTTTTTCCAACAAGAAAATGTGAGAAAAATTCTTACAGATGTTCTGTTCTGTTATGCTAGAGAAAACGAGCAGTTGCTTTATAAACAGGTAATGGAAATGCCTTACAGGTGATGCCATTGACGTGGGATGCCCATACAGCTGAGCGATGGAAAGACAATAATGCAGACTTTGTTGTATCAAGAGTGGTGCTACAGTGTTAAACAACCCAGGTAGCACTGTCATCTGTAGGGAACAAAGAGCATGTGCAGTGAGGCTACCTACCCCATCTCCACCCACCTCCTTCTCCTGACAGTGTTCCATCTTCTCTGTAAACTTAGGGGGTTCATAGATAAGTAGCATCTTTGCAGCTAGGTTACTAATAAAACTTTTTAAGTCATGTGTAAATATTGTTGTTAAGTGCAGCATTTGTTACTATGTGATGTCTTGTGACAAGTAATCTAATTCAGTATTCAGTCCCTCTGATTAATTCTTGTAGCAGAACTGGAAGAAGGTTCTGCAGTTTTAAAGTTTATACTTAGATTTTTTTTTTGAACTCCTGACTTTTGACTCATTTCATTAATAAACAAATACTTTAATTTTTGAAAATGTAAATCATATAAATGTACATAAAATTTATATTTAAGTTTTTTATGTTGCACGAAAAATACATATAGTTTGGTACTTTATTTTTTCTAAGAATATATAAAATGAAAATTCAAACTAAGTTCAAGACAATCAAAAATTACATTTAGTTGATGACTACCAAATTCTAGCTTAATGAAAGGGAAAATAATTATGGAAAAGACAATATTCAACCGGAAATAAATTTTACCAAGTTCTTAAGCCAGATGATGTTTGTCTTAAGTTCTATGTATGATAGTACTCTATGTATGTCTTCTGTTTTTAAGTTCCAGCAACCAAACCCAGAGCTTCTCACAAGCTAGATGTCTATTTTGCCATTGAGACAAACCCAGCTTTCTACCACATGCTCATATTACACCTTATCAGTAGCTGTTTAAAATTAAAAATATACATCTCATTCAAATGTCCGCACATGAATTTGATAATAAAGTTATAGAAACTGTATTTAAAAAAACACTGTAAGTGTTTTGAAGTGCCAAAGCAAAGCTGTACACATAGGAAATAATAGCATGTTTTTCAGTGGGAAAAGTTTAAATACATGTGTTTCTTCTTTCTAAATTAATATATGATCTTAGCAAGAATCCGAGATATTTATCTCATTGGAACTTGTCATAGTCATTTCACATTTAGAGCCTGGAAATTAGCACTGGAGTGGAGGGTCCCTGGACTGCAGCCCTCACAATGGGGTCTTCCATTGTGTTCCACTCTCTCCATGTCTGTGTTTGTGCCATATCCTGTTGCCCTTACTTACTGTGTCTCCACAGTACAGCTTGAAACCTGAAACTACAAACATTATCGTACATTGCTTTTCCTCAGATTACCTTGCCAATCTAGGGTCTTCTATACATTTATATGAATTGTATGATTTTAATTTCTATTTATGTAAAAAACAAAATGAGCATTTTGATGAATATCCCATTGAAGTGTAAATTACTTTTGGGAGGAAAGTCATTTTTACATTAGGAGTTCCACCAGTTTATGACCATAGGCAGTGGGTCTCTGCAACTTCTAGTGTCTTCTTCAGTCTCTTTCTTCAATTCTCTTTAGAAAAAGACAAAACTAAATCAAGAAAGTCTTTAATAATGGAAATAAGTCCTAGCAGAGATAAAATAATATAACATCATGCTCCATCATTTAATGTATGTGTACCACTATATATGTGTGAAAGACTAGATAGCAATATGAAAGATTACATTAGATGAGTTAAGTCTATCGACTACTAAATATGAAAGTATTGATATCTTCTACATGGGTCTCACTTTAGAAGACTTCATTACCCCATCTGCATGTTAAATTCCGTTCATTTTTTTTCTTACGGAGATATAATACCTTGCTGTAAAAGGACTGAATATTTAACCGTATCAAATTTAAAGGAAAAAAGCCTTCAGTTTCATCACAAGCTGTTAAAGCTATTATTTTGTACTAGGTGACACCCCGTTTAACATCGACCATATTGTTAATAGTTATGGGATTTTATTGAATTAATGAGACTGTTATCATGTAGGAGAATGTCTTGCTGAGTTAATTGAAATTGCAGAGATTATATAAATGGTATTAATGAACTTTGACTGCCTGATGTCGCAGCTTTAATAAAGACTGCTTGGTGGGCTAAATGAGCACAGGCAGATAAGAACAGGTTCAAGTTTGTGAGCCTGCAGGCTGTTGGAGACAACTTTGTTACCTCCGTTCCCAGGCCTGGGCCTGGAATACAGACACTACTAAAGAACATGCAGGGCCGATGGCTGCGTGGTGGGCACATCATAGGACCCATTGAACAGTACTGAGTTTTCTCAGATTTATAGCAAGTTGAATTGTGATTATGCTTGATGAATGTTTCTCTTTTGAAGTTGTATAAATACTTGCTATTTTCATTTGCTTTTGTTTATCTGATTTTGTTCATCATTTTCCTATTAAAGCCAGGCCCTTGTGTGTTATGTGTCAAAAACTATTATCACTGAGCTATGTCCTTCGACCACTTGTAATTATTAAGCATGTTTTACTAATCTAAAATTGAGGGTAAACTTAATAATGTTTCCTGGCAAGTGAGATGTCTCAGTAGTTGACAGTATTCACTGCTCTTGCAGGAGACCTGGGCCAATTACTAGCATCCACATGGATACTAAGAACTGTTTATAAATCCCAGTTCCATGAGATCTGGTGTCCTTTTCTGGCTTTGTGAACACTGCACATGATGAACAAATATAACATGCAGGCAAATCACTCACATGCATAAAATAAAATAAATCTTAATTATTTCTCCTTCCTTCTCAGGTATTTGAAAAACTCACTGTGGGTTTTATAGAATTAAATGGTTAGAGAGATGGCTCAACTCTTAAGAGCACTGGTTGTTCTCCCTGAGGACCTAGACATGTATGCAGTTCCCACAGTTACCACAGTAGTTCACCACCATCCACAATACCTGCTCTCCTCAGGCTTCCGTGGGTGCCAGGCATGCATGTGGTACTCAAGTATGCATGCAACCAGAACACATAAAATAATACAGTTTTATAATACTATAATATACCTTTATTTATTGATTTATGATTTACTAATACTGTTTTAAATATATATCAACTTTCTAATATATAAACATAATAATGGTATATCAGTCATTCAATATTATATGTATATTATACCGTAAAATATGTGTGTGTGTGTGTGTGTGTGTGTGTGTGTGTGTGTGTGTGTGTGTTGATTTTGTACCACATGAGGGTTTATTCAGCGTTGCTCATATGTATGTAGCTTTATGGTGGACTATTTGAGATTGAATAAACTATAAAGGGAGTCATTCCTATAGAAAACTGATTCTCTTTCTCTCTCATTGATTGCCTATGGTTTCTCATCTATGGGTGTAGAGATTGTGAAGTCCCTTGTACATATCAGCATGTCAAATGATATTTTGATTATGCATACCTTACTTAGGCAACTATACTGTTGGGATTTCATGAGTACATCATCCTTGTTAGGTCTAGGAGATGCTCAACTGTAGGCAACCTATCCTCTAGCTCTAGCATTCTTCCCACTGTTGGGCCTGACATGAGGTCTAATCTCCATTCCACCTTCACCCTTCAGTCACGTACACTGGTGGGCGTGATAAACAGACCCCAGGCCCTAGAGAGATTTACATACTAATAAGGTACCTGAAGGCCAGAGGGTGGAGCCAATTAAGCATTCCTCCCCTGCCCCTCCCTCATCTTCCCCTCCCTATTTAACTCAGGTCCGCCCTGGGTTTTGGAGGCACACATCCAGATCCATCCACCATCCGCCATGCCAATAAACCAGTTTTGGAAACGCAAGAACTTCCTCATGTGTTGGGGCCATGCCAAGAGGAACCATGGAGAGGCCATTAGTGAACAGCCAGGCCTAACTTCCAGCTGGAGGAACCCAGGGCATTCTCAGCCGACTACACACAGCGTGGCATGAGAGACCCTGCGGTTCCCCAGCCATATTTTTTTCCTATATTCCCACCCACTTTTCTTAGGTGTTAGCCAAGCCTTAGGTGTTAGACTTGCATTATAGATGTACCAAATGCATTTGTACAACCCCAGTCATTTAGTCTCCTGTTGTTTGATCAGGCGAGAATCCATGAATGTGACTCAGAACTGCAAAATGAGGCTTCCTTGATAGTGGATCTTAAATACACTTGCCTTTGGTTAAAAGAATACACAGAAATTCATCAGAAATCATAGTAGTGTGGGGAAAGGGAACAGCCAGGGTCTGTGACCACTCTAACCACAGTTCGTTGGTTAGGTTTGTAGTGAAAGGCATGAGTTCCTCCTACTGAGGGGCCATGAGTCCAATTGGATGACTGCTGCTGCTCTCTAAGATATAATTGACACTGCTCGATCTCTGGGGATACCTCACCAGAATGGTCGTTATTGTAGTTTGCAACTTCAAATCTGTGAAAAACTATTGATTTCTTTTCTCACTTCATAGCTTGTACCTTCCAATACTGTGAGAGTGAGTCCACCAAGTCCTCTGGCCACAATGTGTAATACTTTAAACAATAAGGACTTACTTTCAAGTTCTAGGAGGCAGCCACAAACAATGGCAATAGTCTATGATCTCTGGACAGTCTCTTTCACTCACCTGAAGGGAAAATTTGCATAATTGCCACTGTAGTTTTCTGTCTTATAATCTGGTACTTAGGAAAAACATTATTATCACACAAGTGGTATAACTCCTTATACACACATACACACACACACACACACACACACACACAATTATATATTCACTTTGTGTAAGCTTATAAGATAGTATGTTTCTCTATGGTCTTTTCAAACATTCATAGTGATGTATAGCTCCTGACCTACCCCCCGTTACCTGGTTAAAGACAGATACCTGTTTTTCTCATTTCCCCTTTCATAAGGCCTAATTCCTCCTATCTCCTTCTCTAGAGCACCTTTTTCTCCTAATCTACTTCCCCATTGGAACCTGTCTACTTTCGTGACTTTAGTTATTACAGGTTGTATTCTTTTGTTTTTATTAATCATTCATTTGCATTTCAAATGATATCCCCCTGCATGGTTACCATTCCACCAACCCTCCTATTACATCTCTCCTCTCCCCTCCCCTTTCCCAGTATGAGGGTGCCCCTCTACCCATTCACCCACTCGTGCCTCCCCCCTCTAGTATCTCCCTATTCTGGGACATCTAGCCTGCCTCCTGTCCCACTGATATCAGATAAGGCCATCCTCTGGTACATATGTACTGGCAGGAACCCAAGGCAAGTGGTTTAGAAATAAAGCATATTACTCTTTCCTGATAAAAATGAACCTACTGTGAAATGAATGAAGACATAGCTGAAATAAAGAAAGTCCTCTCCTTACTTAATCTTTACCACAGAGAAGTCTCTCTGGACACGAAACAGACAGATTACCCGTAAGATGGTTATTATAATGATAATAACTTCAGCGTGATGGAGTATATCAGAATAGTAAAGAAAAGTGAGCATGGGAAATATTTTTAATAAAATATTAAATAGGTTCAGTATGTTTCATTGGCTAAAGAAGTGTTACACATGCATACTTCAGTAGGTAAGACACTATAGGGATGGCTCATCTGTTACCACAGGTCAGTGACAGGTGGGTGGGCAGGCTGGCCTATAATCTCAGCCTTGGAATACTGAGATTGGGATCCCCAGTACACCCTGGATAATGTGACTAGCCATATCTTCAATGCCTGATTTAATTGACAAATCCTCCCTCAATAAGATGGAAGAGCAATTAAGATAGCTTACTCATGTGAACCTTAGGCCTACACACACACACACACACACACACACACACACACACAGAGAGAGAGAGAGAGAGAGAGAGAGAGAGAGAGAGAGAGAGAGAGAGAGAGAGAGAGCTTTACTAAAATAGAATAGGCCACTCACTAAATAGAAATAACTAACAAAGATTCTGAGTTCAGTCTCACTAGCAGTTAAAGTACTACAACAACTTGATTGTGAGATTTGAGATTTTTAAAACTTACAAATATGAATGAAGATGTGGAATGATGATTTTTGTATTCTGCAGTGGTGCTTCTAGATGATGTATGTCAGGAGCTTTCAGGGGTTTCACTACCTAGGAGTCCTACTTCAAAGACTTGTTCTGAACAAACCGTTAGAAATTGGCAAAATGGTTACCATGCAGATACCGACTGTAGTTTAGAATCTTAGTGTTTATCTTGGCATCAGGCCAGCACGTCTGCCTGACCTCATTCTCATTTTGCCTTGCTTCTGTGAAATTTTCTATATTAAGTAGTTTAGTAGATGATGACTCTTTGTAATTAATGTTTTGAGAATTGTATACATGAGTATTAATTGTGTTGATATCATTTCTACCTCTCTTCTTTTTCCTTCTCTGTTAAACCACAACTCATTTGATTTTTGAGTGTTTCCTATGCTGTTTCAAGTGGCAAGAAAAAATATAATCTGTTTGTACATGCTAAAGTATGACATTTTATCCTTAAAAAATTAAAATCTGTATTAACAACTAGTCGCTAATGTAACAACTTACTTTCCCATTAAAGTATAAATAGTGCATAAAATTAACTTTCTGAAGCAAGAGTAGGAACTGACATGTTTGTATATGTGTGTGTGTGTGTTTGTATGACCCACTGTTGAATACTAGTATAAGGGGAAACACTGGCCTTGTTGAAGAGCACAGAGAAATGTCACGTTTCTGATGAAATATGTTCAAAATTATATTGAAAACTTTATTTTCTGTCATGCTTGCTAAAGATTGTTTCTCTTATTATCCAACATTCCAAGCTAGCTGACTTCAGCTCTTCTTAAATCTACAGGCGTTCTAATTTGGAGCCATTATATAATGAAAACATTGGGTGTAATTTCTTAGGTCTACAGTTCTTCATTGCCCTTAGTGCAGATCTTTACACTGTAGCTCATGATTATAATTTGCATAAGTGAAATTCATATTTATGAGTACAGATCTTGAAGCAACTGACAGGTGCAAGGTTGTCTACCATGCCAATTTATTGTTTGTCTTGTCATTTAAAAGATAACTGCTCCATATATTTTAAAGAAGAATGCATGCTCTGGTTGAATTAGAATAAAAATTTTAAAGTAGACAGAACTTATTTTGTAGCATTCCACTTTATGCTTTTATATATCGCATGGACATGTTTGTGGTAGAGATTGGTTGAATAAGTATTTACATGGTGAGAATGTCCTTTGACATGCATGAAACCTTGAGCTCAGTCTAAAGCCCTAGAGCAGAAGAACAAAGGCATTTGTTTCAGTTGGTACTGTTATTAGTAAACTTAGAGTCTTTTCCATTCATATCTTCTGCCCGGTGTTGCAGGGAATGCATGAGCTACTAGCGCCTATCATCTTTACCCTTCACTGTGACCACCAAGCTTTTCTACACGCCAGTGAGTCTGCACAGCCCAGGCAAGTCACTACATGAGTTTGTTGTGTTTTCAACCCTACAGTGATCTTTTGTGTACTATTGATTTTATTTTATGAGACCAATCCACATTAAATTCTAATGCTAGTTTAGATACAGAGCAATTTTGAATCATAAGTGCCTTTGAAACATTAGGTCTTTGTCAAATTAAGACAGAAAAGTAATGGACCAAAGAGGAAATGTTTGTTTTAATTTTTAAAATGCTGACAATGGATACTACTCAGATATGCCATGCTCTGAATTTTCTCATTAGTTGAATGAGTTTTTGGAGACACTTTCTCCAGACCAACTTTGACTTGGCCTATATCATAAAAGGTGCAGTACTCCCAAGAGCCATTGTTGATAGAATGGCTTTGTATGTTTTTGAGACATACTCAGTGACTCGTTTTTTTTAATTGGCCTTATCTTTAGTAACAGTTAAAATTTAGCTATCTAACTTAACACACAAGTGAAGCAACCAAGAAGCATTTTATAAATGGTATTCCAATCCAGTACAAGATGGATGCCAGCAAAAAAAAAAAAAAAAACCTGCTGATGTAATATTTTTGTGTGATCTTTCCTAATCAGATGTAAGCTACCTGTTTTACTGGATGCAGGCCCAAATTATTTTAACTTTTGTCTGCTAGAATATGAAGTAGTAGTTACATGGTGTCTGGTTCTCTATTTATGTTGATTTCATCGAGTCTTGACACAAGTACCTTATCTTTTAACTACCTTCCAGTGACTGGAAGTCTAAAAATGAAACTAGTCTTGGTATATTTTTATGCAATTTTATTTCTGCTACTGTTACATGCAAAATGCATTTATAAGAACATATAGGTGATTGAAAGTAACTTCAGCATGAGCAGACTTTGCTGTTTTATTTCATTACAAAAAAACTAAACAGCTTTGCTAGAGGTGCTATCAGTGACTCATATTAAGATGAAATTTTATAAAAAGTTAATAAAACACATTTTGGTATGGCATTTTCAATCAGTAACTACAGTTTTTATTTATTTTAGATGAAAAGTGATTTATTGTAGAATAATAAATTATTCTAGATCAAACTTAGTCATATGTTATTGGAAGTAACCAGATGGTTATTTCATTATGAGATAAGCAAGTAAATAACTTCTTTATGCTCTTTATAAAACAACAGAATTTTGCTTGTTACTGGCATTCCCCTTTGAGAATGCTGACTTCTCGGTCACACAGTGAGTGTGCGTTAGCTTATGAATGTAGACTGGGGCAGAAGCTGCATCTACCCTACTTAATTAAGTACTACTTATTTCCAGGGTGTGAATTGTCTTTTTTTTTTTTTTTAAGTGAGGAAATGAAAACTCTTTTGAACCCTGAGTATCTGGAACATGATGCCTAGTAAGTACTAAGACTATTGCATTTTTTTCTATTTCTTAATACCACCAGTACTATAGTAAAGACTAAATATAGCATTATTTCATTTTTCTAATTTTTAGTGCAATGTTCTCACAGCTTATGGAAACTGCTGAACCTTGGTTTTCTACGTTTGAGCATGATGGTCAGAAGGTAACTCTTATCGTACAGATCTTTTCAGTGTAAATAATAGCATACACTAGAATAATTAGGTATTTCATTGTAACATATGTAATAAGTTTTATGATACAGTATGAAAATACTTAGGACATAATAGCAAATTGAGGTATTTAAAATACATTAAAATAATATTGGTAGATAAATGAGCATAACATAAAGATTACATAGAACTGAATAGAAACTTTATATGTACATATTTTTCATGAAGTATTGCCACTTTACAAAATTACTATAAACTTTTTTGTCTTTTTTTTTCAAGACAGGAAATAAGTGTGTAGCTCTGGGTAGTCTGGGACTCAGAGCTCTGCCTGCTTCTGCCTCCTAAGTGTTGTGATTATTCAATCCATACCTGGCTATTGTATGGGTATGCATCATACCTGACTATAATGAAATCTGTATTGCTCTCTTTGTGAGTTTTTTAATACATCACTAATGAGGTATATTGATAAAATTTGTGTCAGATAGATTTCTTTTGGTAGTATACAATTTTCATTTAGTGTTTTAGTTTTTATTGCTACGAGAAATGCACTTCCATGAAAGTGTTGAATTTATATGCTGTAGCTAATCAGATCAGCTGGCTAGGGGCATCTTGAAGGGCTCAACTGCCTCTAGCCAAACTCTCTTGGAAATTTTAATGTCACAGGAGAAGCTGTCCAAGTGGAAGACACTAATAAGATAGATCCTGGCTGTGGCTTTATGAGCCACCCACCACCTGTTCATTCACAGTTCATTATTCTACATTTTATGCCTTCGTTAGGATAAAGTAGTTCTCGTTCTTTAAGTCCTTTAGATGAATGAATTAAAAGCCAATTTCCATATTTCTTAATTTCAAATTGAAATAATACATTGCTATTTTTTTTAACTTTCAGGGAAAAGAAACTCTGATGACCCCCATTCCCTTTGCTCGGCCGCAGGATTTAGGGCCAACAGTTGCCATCGTTACAAAAGTCAACCAGATCCAGGATCATCTACTGAAGAAGCACGACATTGAGCTCTACATGCACTTGAACAGACTGGAAATCGCACCACAGATATACGGGTTGTAAGTTAAATTTATATTTTAGCTATTCCTAATTATGATTTTCTGGTAGTTTCTGGTAGTTCCCTAAAAGTAAAAATTTGTTATAGCTCCATATTACTTATCTGCCAAAGTTAGTATATTACTTTACCATATCTCATCTAATAATATTCTACCAGTCCTCTGAAGTCACTGTTACTTTTTTTGTTCTAGTTTAGGAAGCTAATCCTTTTAAACTAACTTTATAACTTTTAAAGTTATGTTCTAAATCACTGTTATGAGCCCTGTCAGATTGGTTATGTAATTTTCATTGTTTCTTTTGAAAAAAAGGTGTAGTTTTGTGTTAGAGTTTTTCATCTGCTATCCTTTGTAAGGCTGGATTTGTGGAAAGATACTGTTTAAATTTGGTTTTGTCATGGAATATCTTGTTTTCTCCATCTACAGTAATTGAAATTTTTTGCTGGCTATAGTAGTCTGGGCTGGCATGTGTGTTCTCTTTGGCTCTGTATGACATCTGCCCAAGATCTTCTGGGTTTTAGAGTTTCTGTTGAAAAGTCTGTTGTAATTCTGTTAGGTCTGCCTTTATATGTTACTTGGCCTTTTACCCTCACTGCTTTTAATATTCTTTGTTTTGTGCACTTGGTGTTTTGATTATTATGTGAGGGGAGGAATTTCTTTTCTGGTCCAATCTATTTAGGGTTCTCTAGGCTTCCTGTATGTTTATGGGCATCTCTTTCTTTAGGTTAGGTAAGTTTTCTTTTATTTTGTTTAAGATGTTTACTAGCCCTTTGAGTTGGGAATCTTTACTCTTTTCTATACCTGTTATTCTTAAATTTGGTCTTCTCATTGTGTCCTGGATTTCCTGGATGTTTTGGGTTAGGGGATTTTTGCATTTTGCATTTTCTTGACAGTTGTGTCAGTGTTTTCCATGGTATCTTCTACAGCTGAGATTCTCTCTTCTATCTCGTTTTCTGTTGGTGATACTTACATCTATGACTCCTGATCTCTTTCCTAGGCTTTCTGTATCCAGGGTTGTCTCCCTTTGTGATTTCTTTACTGTTTCTATTTCCATTTTTTTGATCCTGGATGATTTTGTTCAATTCCTTCATCTGTTCGTTTGTGTTTTGCCGTATTTCTTTATGAGATGTACGTGTTTTTTTCTTGAAGGGCTTCTATTTGTTTACCTGTGTTCTCCTGTATTTCTTTAAGGAAGTTATTTATGTCCTTCTTAAAGACCTCTAGCATCATCATGAGATGTGAGTTTAAATCAGAAACTTAATTTTCAAGTGTGTTATGGTGTCTAGGGCTTGCTGTGGTAGGAGAACTTGGTTCTGATGATGCCAAGTAGCCTTGGTTTCTGTTGCTTATTTTCTTGTGCTTGCCTCTTGCCATCTGGTTATCTCTTGAGTTTAGCTGGTCTTGCTGTCTCTGACTGGAGCTTGTCCCTCCTGTGTGAGCCTGTGAGGTTAGTTGTGTCAGCACTTCTAGGAGACAATCTATCCTCGGGCTGGATTGAGGTGTGGAGAGCTGTGGCACAAGGTCAGCTCTGAGAAGAAGATGGAAACAGTAAACCAGAAGTATCATGTCTCCAACTGCTTCACGGCTCCTGTGTCCTATTGGCCCTTGATGTGCCTCATTTAGGTGAGGTATTGGGGCAGTAGTGGTGGTCTCACATGTGAACATAGGTGTGTCAGCACTCCTGAGAGACAAGCTATCGCTGGGTGGGATTGGGGTGCAGAGAGCTGTGGCACAGGGCCACATAGCAATAGTAGGTTTTTCAACTAAGCTATCTAAAAAATCATGGTGTTGTTCAGGGAAAGAAACATGGATCTAGCCCTGAGACCTAAAGTGTCCCCTAAACTATGTATATTCTTTGAATTTTCTCTGGGTCAATTTTTGTTCTCCCCTTTATCCTTGTATAAATGTACCTGCTATTCACCAGAAGTAATTGTTGTCTTGCACACTTATTGCTGAATAAGCTCACCCTTTCTAGTCCTTTCTAAACTCTAGTTGGCTGGTTCAACAACTCAGATGTTCTGACCCAAACTCCTGTCAAAGCTGATTAATTCAAACTAGCATCTCTCAGCTTCTTACTGAATTGTTCTGCTTGGACTCAAACTAACTAACAATTTGTCCTAATTTTCTGGTTCCTTCTCATTTTTTGACTTGTTCTGTTTTCACCTGTAACATGTCTCTGTAAAACTGTCCTGGTAAAGTGCCTCCCTACCCCAATCTGCAAGCTGCTCCCTTAAGTTGACTTTCTTACTTCTGTATTCTCCTGAGAGTCTGTCTTGTTTATGACTTATTCTGTCAAATCTTTCTTTCATTCATCACTTTGCCTCCTATAAACTATCTTTAATTTTATTTTAGGGGAATTAAAGTTTTGTACTAAGGGTGTGACTGTATTCCAGCCAGCTCATACTGTAATCCAGGGCGTGTCTGCCTTCCATCTGGACTACATAAACCTATAAGGTCTTTGAATGTGATCCTTTGTCAGAACAGCCATGTTGCTAGATTAAAATTCCTCTGTAGCTTTGAATTTCTTTCTGGGAGAAAAATATCCTTCTCAGTGAACATGCTGTATTAATTTTCTGTAGCCCCATAATCTTCTCTAACATGATAGCAGATAGATAGACAATCATTCCTTAAGTATGTGTGTCTCTGTGGGTTTTTTTTTTTTTTTTTTTTTTTTTTTTAGTAATTAAATGTGGTAAATTAATGGTTTAGTTATTAGACCTTAATATGTAAAGATATAGAAAAGAGAATTGGTCATCACATGAAAGAGAAAAGTGTTCCTTTTGTTCCTTTTGTCTTCATATAGTGCTGAGCAGGTTCCTGGCAGATAGCATTATGAAGCCTAACTCTCCATTAGGCCCAATATTGAAAGACAAGAACAGTGTTGAGATGTCCAGAGAATGTTCTCAGTCTATGAGCTATGAAAGTGCTCGATCAAGTCAAGTTTGGGACCAGAACAGGGACTGGGGTTTAAATTATATAAAAGAACCATGGAGTGTTTTATTTATATTTTTGTTTGAGACAGCGTCTTTCACTAATAGTAATTTCAGTGCTTTTTCTTCTTGGATGATCTGAATTCTGGTGAAGGCTTCTAGTTTTTTGAGATTTTGGTGCTTGTTTTTATTTATGTGATTTAGTTATGGCATCAGTGAAACAGCTTCACATTCCTGTTAGAGATGACATACTTCCTTGTGTCACCTAAGTCATGGGGTAGCATAGTACAATATTAAGAAATTGCCATTTATAAGTGAAATAATATGTTTGTCACTATAAATAATGGTATTTAATTTAAAAGGTCAGGAGTTAAATTCTGTTTTCTTTTCTGTGATACAAAGGATTGATACACATTAATGTCTCAAGAAATTTATAAATTAAAACAAAGGGTAGAGTTAATCGTTCAAACTTTTTTATAAATAAATTGAAAACTAGTCCCCATGTTTTCTAATTTTAATTATTGCTTGCAAAAGAATAGGGTCTTTGATACAATGAAAAGAAGTTACTATTAAACAGCTTCATAATTTTCGGCAGCTTAGTTGAGCTGGTGACTTTACTATGCAGTCAGGTGGCATGAACTTGAGTATATTAATTTATACACAGAATATTCGTTTTACTAAACTTTTTACCAAATTTTATTTACCAAATATTTTAATTTTTTTTTACTTTTTAACTTTTTTTTTAGTATTCTAAAAAAAAGAATTCATACAATCTGTTTTGTCATTTTCTTCTTCCCCCCAACTCCTACTCCACTTCATATTTCTTCTCTCTCTTACACACACACACACACACACACACACACACACACACCAATAAAAGCAGAAAACAGATGGAGTTCATTTTGTTTTAGACAACTGTTAACTGAGCATGAGGTTTGACCTGAATGTGATTGGTATACAGAGTCACGATGTTGAAGAAAAGTCATTTTCACTTTCCAACAGATATTAGTTCCAAATAACTTACTGGTTTGGGGCTGGACTTTGTGCACACATCCCCTCCTTTGTGCTAAGACTGTATCTGGGTTTTAGGCATGCTGTCCCAGTCACTGTGAGTCCATATGTACATCAGTCCTGTTGTGTCCTCATCGTCTGGCCCTTACAAGCTTTCTTTCTCATAGATCCCTGATTGAGCCTTGAGGAGGGGAATAGAGTCTTCTAACATTTTCTTTCAATTTTCTCTTTATCATAGAAATTCTTTAAGCTCATCGGACATCCCTATAAGCATGGGATATGGTAAAACCCTGTGATCCACAACATGAATCCTCTTTTATCTTTCTAATTTATAGTTATTACTAACAATAGCATAGCGTGCAGTAACCACAGTTGCTTCTTGTTTCTCATGTCTAATCTAAATTTCATCTGAGTTATCTTTAATTATGTTTTATCTTTGAAAAAGAAAATATGTGTTTTCTTTATTGCCTGTTTTATATAGTGTGGTACCAGGATTTCCTCATTTGTGGGGCTTGCCTTTGGAGCCATATCAAAGCCAGCTGAGTCTAATAACCTCATATCCCCTGAATCTGCCCTAAGCTGTAGTGACCATTTGTATATTTCTTATTAATAAATATTATAAACTCAAGTAATATGTCCAGCCTTAATACAAGGGTTTGAGCCTAGCCTCATTGTAAAAGTAACTTTTATTTTCCTGGTGTAAATTGTCATCACTGTGACTTACTACCTTAGTCTGCTAACCTAGGACTAGTGCTGAAAGATTCCAGCCTCCATACAATTTCTCTGGGCCTAGAATGTTTTCAGCCTCTGAGACTTACAGCATAAATAAGCTCACCCTTTTCTAGTTTTTTTTTTCTGAACTCTGACTGGCTGGTTCAACTCAGCTGCCTCAAACTCTCCAAGCTGACTGATTCTGTCTGGCTTCTCTCTCACACCCTCTCCTAATTGCTCTGCTTGGCAATTTGTTCTCAGTCTACTGACTCCTTCTCATTCTCTGACTCACTCCATCTTCACCTGTGTCTAGCTTGTCATGTCTTTGCAACCTGTCTATCTGTAACTGTTTGGTAAAACTGCCCATTTTTTTTTCTTTCCACTACTCTCTTACGTAGCTTCCCTTTTCTCTCTGTTCTTGTGAGAGAACATATGATATTCTAGCAGAACGTACTTTGATTCGTCACTTTGTCTGCCACTCAATTAGACATCACTTTCAAGCAAGGGTGCTTCCTTCTACAAACTAACTTTACCTTCATTGTGTGGATTGTTTGGGATTAAAAGTATGTACTAAGGACATGTCCATATTCCAACCAGAGGGATTAAAGTTGTATGCTAAGACACACCAAAACTAAAAATAGATCTTTTCAGTAAATAACACAATCTTAGTGTAGATTTTTAAAATAGATACAGCAACTTGGCATAATAATTTCATGTTCTTAAATATTACAGATTTATGTCTAATGGAATTAAATTGAAATACTTTTTTATTCAACATTACATATAAAATATTAGATATAAAAATTTGCTTATGCTAGCATTTTTTGTAGTTAGAAGAAAGTTTATTTTACATTTAATTAATATTTGGAAATATATTCTTAAGTTTGCATAGTAATTAAGTGGATCAAATTTCAGTTAATAAAAAATATTTCTCTAAACATACACTCAGAACTCTTGATTTCTTCTTCCATTTTGTAGTTTCACATCAGAACTCTTACAGAATTTTTATTTTGAGACAAAATATGTACTCAGTAAGGTAAAATATATTAAAAATAATTAGAAAATGGCTTGACATGGGAAGCATCAACCGTAAATCTACCAATAAAAAATGTTAGCAGTGCTAACAGCTTGTATGAATGAAGGGTATACCATAAATGTGTTTATGTTAGAGGAAAGTGTGTTAACAATATAAGCATACCATGTTTTGATTATAGATTTCTAATGTAATTAATATTTAGCATTATCATGATTCATTAAAAAGTATTTAGCCAGCTTTTTAGAGTTATAAGTACCCTAATTTTGAAGAAATTTTACAACTATTCAATTTTTAAAAGTATTTTCATAAAAGTGTAATTTGAAGACATATGAAGAGGTAAATATGCCATCTACTTATGTTTGCCACATTCCTGGTAAATGTATTACTAAGCCAATAAACTTGTTTAACATAATAAACTTATATTAAATTAATTGTTACTGTGAAACAATTGTATTAACATTGGCTGACATCATTCCAAATGATTTTATCTTAATTTCAGGTTAATTGGTGATACTTATCTTGAAATATGTGACTCATTACTCATAAACTCCTGACTATTACACAATATCTTGTGTGTTAATGCTGTTGCCATGATAATACAAACTAATAAATCCTAAAAGTAACTTACACCATGTTGTGTAGTAACTTTAAGAATGGTTACTCCTGCTGCACTTAAAGTGGAGTCATTCAAATAAGTAACATAGGTCATCCTTTGTTTGTAAATTATTGTTTGATACTGGGATAGTTTTAAAAGTTAAATTTAGTGATAGCTATCATTGCATACTCAGCCAAAGTAAAGCAGTGAGTTCTTTACTGGTACCTTCTATGATAATTTTTAAAGTTGTTTTGTAGCATTTTCATATCTATTTTATTAATAAGATCCTATGATTTCATTACTTTTTCAACATTTCTATAAAGTGTTGTCTTTGAATTTTCTCTACCATAGTATGTTCTGACTCTAACATATTTGTAATCACTACTTATGCACATGTGACAATCTCGTTACTTATCTCTAGCACAATTTTTATTTATACTGCAAACGATAATTGAAATGAACTTTTTTTCTATGCCTTCGTAATTCTTTTGATATAACCTTTAAATTTACTGAATCTGTAAAGTTTTTACCATAATTAACACTTTGTTATGAATAAAATACGTGGTGAAGGTCTGTAGGATTTGCATTTACTTTTGAGGAAAGGCCCTTGTTACGCTCTCGTGCTTCAGCTCTGAAACCACGCACTCTGTGCAGCACTCATGAGATAAGCACTCTGTCACTCAGATGCTTAAGACATACCTTCCATGCCTGTGCTCCAGTTCACGGAGGTTCACAGGCATTGTACTCTTTGGTTTATAGTAATTGTGTTGGGCAAACACTTAATTGTTGTTAAATCTGCTTAATTTTATAAAACAATATAAAATACATACATTACACTAACCCAGGTTCTTACATATCACAGTATAGTACTTTGTGTGTGCGCAGCTTCTTTAAGGCTGTACTTGATACATGAATTATGGTTACAATATAATTCTCTCTTCTCAATCGTATCATTATCCTCCTTAAAGTTGCATCACTTTACAATTGAATCAAGTTATTTCATAAGTTCAGTTATTCATTAAAATAGGCTTTTTCTTTCATGGTACTTCAGGCCTGTTAAGGAGGGAATGGAGGGATCCCTGGGGCTCGTTTCCATGACAAGGGTTAGGAGTGAACAGGCTAAGATGCTCCACATACACTGGACAACAGCACTGACATATCTAAAAGTAATAGTTCATAGCACTGGGCTTCCTGCCACGTCCAGAACTCGCCTTTAAGGAAAGGGAACTTGCTGCCAGTGTGAATGTATATTGTTAGTAGTTTAAGGGCAGTTAGAATGGCTTATTACGTTACCATCCCATGCAGAAGTCCATTATAAAAACTACCATTTACATCACTTTAATGAAAATATATTTGTTTTTTGTACGATCTGGAACTTTCTGTTTTCCTTTTGAATTTGAGCTTTCTGCTTTTTCATACTTTGCTAACACTTGAATCTCTCGTGTAATTCTGTCTTGTGTAAAGTATGAAGACTTTATTTTGGTATACATATCATTTTTATGCATATTATTAATTAAAACATTGTTTATAATACAGCATGTACATTTCCAATCCTGATACTGTTCTATAAACAGTTATTTACAAAAGTTATGGTATGTGACTATCCTTAGTACTGGATGACCAGTTAGGGGCTTCATCTTGGGAAAGTCTATGCTTCCTCTCCTGCAGTCATCACTTTTGAGTGGTTCTTTGTCTTGCTTGGGGCCCCATGATATTTTCCCTTCCACGTTTGCACTTCTGTTGCTGTTGCCATTGTTCAGGTCTTGTTTAGGCACTCATAAGGTTGAAGTTTCATGAGTGTAGCTTCCCTATCAGTTTAGGAGCCACAATGTCAGAGCAGGCTTCCTGCTTGGTCCTCTGGCTCTTACAATCTTTCTTCCCCTTTCCCTGGTACTCTTGGAACCTTAGTTACAAGTGCATTGAAAATGCATCAGGTGGGCTTAGGTGCTTGGTTGATCACTGTATTTTGACTGTCTGTAGTGGTATCTGTCTGTTGCAGAGAGAAGCATCTTTGATGAAGTGTGAAACTACACTTACCTATAGGGCTATGGACATTCTTAGATTGCAATTAGAACTGCATTGATTTAGGAAAGTGAGAATAGATGGTTTCCTATCAGATCCAGGATCTCATGAAAACTGGTTAAGTTGACTAGGTTTCCAGTACATTGCATGATTTCCCCCTGTTTTAGCATCACTAAGTCCTTTTAGACAGCTGCTAGTTACCACCAAGAAATGTATGTGACTATTACATGTTTAGGGGTGGCTTGGCATGCTGGTCATTGCTGTGGTGCCTATGCATTATAGCTAGGTAGGACCACTGGCTGCGTCTCTCCCTTGGCAGCTTGCAAATGAAAGCTGCAAGAAGCTTCTGGGTCAGATCCATCTTGAGTTTTCTGAGTCTCACGTCCAAAATGTATAAAATCTTAGTAAAAAATACTTCCTTTTCTCTCCAGGAGGTTGCCAAGAGCAACAGCAATAGCCTAGATTATTCTACAAGTTTCTTATCCTCCCCTGAACATCTCAGTACTATTTCTTCACCCAATACTCAGAGAACATCATGGAAGAGGGAATGAGAAGATTAGACGATCCAGAAGACAAAGCAATATGGTGCAAGATTCTGTCTTTTGTATATGCCAAGGAAGCTATACCCATGAAATCTCAACAGTATGGCTGTTTAAATCAAGCCTGAGCTGCAGCAGCGCCAGCTGACTGACGTGCCAGTGTTAGTGGGCCCCACTTCTAGATGAGGAGCTGCAGGCAACTGACTGCTGGGAGATGGATAATTTACCTATCCTAGGGATAGGCCTGGAAATATAAAACCAAGTAATTCACTCCAGACACTTAGACATACAAGATAACAGGATAATGTCATTTTAACTCTTGTAGTTTAATAAGTAATATTCAGATATTGGCTTTGAGCCTGTGAGCTCAGCAGAATGTATTTAGAAGAAAACCTAAGTAATTTTTACCCTCAGAGTGAAGCCATGATTTATAAGGTTTTAGTTTTTGATAGGAAATTGATGAAGGAAGAATCCTAGAACTAAATTAATTTTTCATGTTCACTCTCTCTCTTCTTTCATCTCTGGCTTCTTTACCATGGATTTCTGTTTACTCTTCTGTTTTGTTTTTAGCCCAGTCAGTCAGAGGCACACTGAGTACCTGCTGCTCACTGCCACAGTCGGCCTTTTCTCTTTGACATGTGGTGATCTGTATGTGATATCACGGTTTATTTGTAAATGTACTTAGTAATTAATTGAGCCTGCATCACCTAGGTCTCTGGGCCCATTGTATATTCTTGATAGGTTTCTCATCAGACAGAATTTACTTTTGGTTTCTTTTCTCTAGCTACTCTGTTACTGTGTGTGAGCTTTTTTATGGGAGCTCTGAATCAGTGTTTGAAGTATCTCTACAAACCTAGGCTTCCAGAGATTTATTTTTTGTTTGAAAACTCTTATATCATATTCCTTTCTTTTGCTTTTTTTTTTCATATTTGAGAACTCATATATTCATGTAATATTCTTGGATTAAACCCACCTCCACTTTAGTTTGGTTTTTGTCTTTTCTTTTCTTTTCTTTTCATTAATTATTTTATTTGTTTACATTTCAGAGGATATCCACCTTCCAAGTTCCCCCTCCAAAAACTTCCCATTCCATCCCTCCCTTCTCCCTCACCTCTGCCTTTATGAGGGTGCTCCTCCACCCACCCACCCACCCACTTCCCCATGACTGTTGAGGACCGAGCTTCTGTTCTGGTCAAAGAGTCAGGGTCTCGAAGAATGGAGACAAGGCAGAGGTTCTGGAGTTAAGTCTCAAGTCTCCTTTATTGTTTCTCTTCTATTGGCACATATTCACTCTTGTTCATTCCTCTTAACCCTATTTACTCATATACCTCTTAACTCTATTGACTGTATATATATTCTTACAAGGAAATCCTGGGTATTTATAAGCACACGCAGGAGAACACAGGTGAAAACATTTTACCATGTGCACTATGCAGCTGGGGCCACTAAACAGCAAAACAAGCTATGTGGGATAAACAAAATATTTGTTAGAGTGTGCTCAGCTGTTGTAGGCTGCTGAAAAACCAAGTCTCTATCAGGGTAAATGGTTCCAGATGGCTGCAAAGATGATAGCTGCTTTCTAGCCGCTTTCTGCTTAAAGTCGGCTCCCAACACATGACCCCTCTAGCATCCCCCTATGCTGGGACATCAAGCCTCCACAGGACCAAGGGCTTCCTCTCCCACTGATGTCAGATAAGGCCATCCTCTTATACATATGTATCTGGAGCCACAGATCCCTCCATATATTCTTTGGGTAGTGGTTTAGTCCCTGGGAGCTGTGGGTGGTCCAGTTAGTTAATATTGTTCTTCTATGGGGTTGCAATCCCCTTCAGCTCCTTCAGTCCTTCCCCTAGCTCTTCCATTGGGGTTCCCAGGCCCAGTCCGATTGTTGGCTGTATCTGCATCTGTATTGAATTGCTTCTACCATGCTTCCCTCACACTCCAGTGTTTGTTGTTGTTGCTATTATTAAAACTTCCTGAGTTTACTCAGTGTCACTGCTGCCTCTCTGGATGGGTATAGCCCCTTACATCCCTGAAGCAAGCAGTTTCCTCCTAGCAGTCATCAAACAACTTCCTATTTAGAAGAAAGAAGGCTGACTGAATTGCCTGTGGCAAGTCTGTCTTCGCAGGTCCTTCCCAAGGTCTAGTGTCCTGAATAAAGCCCTGAGGCAGTGGGAGAGTCGCCTGTACACCCGGGCTGAAGGAACACTTCAGAACTGGTGTCCCCACTGTTACCTGACAAGTACCAGCCAGCTATTGACTCTTACATGCGTGGCTTCTACGTTCTAGTTAATTTTCAACTTATACATGTGTAAAAGTAATGTTAATTACTAGATTTTTCCTTTTAAAAACAAAACTTTAAGTAATTACGAATAAATATTGAAGTAAATATTTTATTAAATAAAAATCAAAACTTATCATGGACCTTTTAAAACAGGTCACTTTAACGGTTTAAAATAACATTTATTTTAGTCAAATGCCATTGCTCAAAATAAAACCTCTGGAAATCCCTTTCTGGAATTGTCATTACTAGCATATAGGTTACATTAGAACTTGTTTCACACTTGTATAATCAAATATTGCATAAGCTTATTATTCACAATGTTCATTGACCATATTTGACTCTAATTAGAAGTGTTACTCATTAGAGCATCTCTCACCCTCCAAAACACAGCATACTAATATACTAACGTACAGCAGGTAGTCTGAAAACATGCAAAGGGTTCTGAATACGTTATCCCTGTGAAAATTTCAGTGTCTTTATTGAAAGAAAGAAGCATAACTTTGCAGTCACATTTCATGTATCAATCTAGCTATGATGAAAGTTGATCATAATTATTTTACAGGAAAACCAAAACAATAAACTTGACATTACTCTCTGGTAAGTATTGCATTATTACTTCAAGAAAAGCTTGTGGATTCACCTAAAGAGGTAATCCAACCTGAGGTAGCTGCCCTCCCCTGGAAGACTCTTCCTCATCCAGTAGCATACTTCAGTGAAGTTTATTTTCTACTTGAGCTATTTTAATTGGCCACAGCCTCCAGAGAGTCACTGTTCATTCTTAAAAAGCAGCTGGGAGCACACTGTAGCCCGGAGAGTGGCATAAATAGAAGAATAGATTTGGAGGGCTGTGGAAAGTGATAAAATGGGGTCCTGTGCTGCTCTCTTATTCACAGATAATAGCTGCTCCAGTAGGCTGCCATGCCTATTTGTAAACATAAGATGGAAGTTCAGGATTTCGGTGACTATTTGGTCTATTAAAAAATAAAAACAAAAACCATGCTGGTTTATCCGAAATTCCGTGTGGGGAAATAGTGAGGAAAGCAAAATGATCCAATCTGTAGTACTACAAACTGTTTCACTGTCCTGTTTCCCAGCTTTGGATTTTCAGCTACTGCCCAGCTGGTGAACAGTTGAAAAGTATCTTAGGTCATATGATCCCACTGTAGCCAATTGGGTGGTTTGGCAGACAACGAATATCTATTCCCATAAATCATACATTGTTTGTTTGTGAGAATCCTCTACTTGTCCCCGTAAGTGGATGAAGACATTGTGTGTGTAAGTGCTCACCTCTGTATTGATGCCCAGTAACATGTACTTTGATTCCGTCTAGGAAACAGACTGGTAAAAATAATCGAGTTAGGGCCGTTTCTATGGGGATTTTTGTTTACTCCCTTTTTCATATTTCCTCCCGTTGTAAAAATTACAGTGATTACACATCATAAAGCCTATCTGTAATAAAATGCATCAGCTGGCCAAGGTTTTCATCGCTCACTCAATAATCCATTAATACAGCAGCGCTGCCCAGGCATCTTTATAATACCAACTCGAGGTGATGTTAATCAGCTAGGCCAGCTGCTGTTTAGCAGCAGCTGCTGGAGATGCCACAAATACACTCAGTAGCTGACATCTTTATCTGCAGTTTTTCAAGGGGAGAAGAGATTCTCCTGTGGTTATTTGTATTAAGCATTTAAAGGAAGGTGTAAAGGAGATAGGAGTTTATGCCTAAATGAGAAGGGGAAAGCAATGATGGTGAAAACAGTGGTGATAGATTCCATTATAAGAGGTTTGTAATGCAGAAACTGCTGAAATAAATTGCAGTACGTGCCTCGGAGCAGACTTGAGGCCTTTCTCCTGGTTATATTTGTACTAATTGTGGGGATCACTAGCAGTAAAAATATAGTGGGCATCTTTATGGCCTTCTACACTAAATTTGTAGTATCTCTTACTACATAAACCTAAAGAAATCATTTTAGTCTAGACAATTTGCTCATGTATGTATTTTGACTTAATCACTTCATAGCATGTCACTTTTGTATATTATGAATATATTTTGTAAATGTTCAGTTATGATATTTTATATATGTGAAGGCACCATCAATATGCATTATCTACTAATAAATGTAGAATGCCATTTTGTACTAATAGGGAGGCAGCAAGGCAACATGAAGTCAGCAGTAACGAGACCATTATAAACAAAAGTGTAATTACGTTTGGTAGGCCTTGGCTTACACAGCCCAGGAGTGAGCGGTAGACGTGACTGTTTGTGAGTGCCTGCTGTGTCTGCTACATCCCTTGCTTTTACCCTCTTTACTTTTATTTTTATAAAATACTTTGATATCTTTTCTAATAAAGAATTGTTGCCAAGGCCTTCTGATTTATAAAATCTTCCCCATTCTTGGAGGTTGGATACAAAAATTCTTTTGGTTCAATAAAAAAAAAAAAAAAGAAAAAAAAAAAGAAAAACCAAAGTATTTGGCATGTGAGTAGAACGGTACTCTTCCAGGGTTGTTACGGAGCTCAGATATTTATAGACAGTGGCTTTGTGGAGAGAGCCGCACACTGAAATATGTTGGGGATAGAAATGTTGGATCTAAAATACCAGCAGCAAATTTCTTTTGTCATTTTCACTGTTACTGAAATTAGAGAATTAAACAGTATTTTTTAAGGAAGTAAATTGGGCCAGCAACAGTGTTTAGTAGGTAAAGACACTTAACTTCCAGCCTGCTACCCACAGTTCTATCCCTGGAACCCACATAGTGGGGAAAAAAATCCAGTGACTCCACATATACCAGGACACATACAAACACATATGTTTTTTTTTAAAGAGCTTTAAGAAAATGTCTTTATGAACCTTGTAACATTATACCTTGTATAGCTGTTGTAAAAATAAGTTTGTTGTTTCTGAGTCTAACAGAATAACCCTTTCTATGTTCATATTTTTTTGCTTACAAATGGAACATTTCAAGCCCTGAAAAAAATAATTACATGTTCAAGTGTACTGCTGTACTAAATATTCAGAGATGGATCAGACCCACTGACACACAGTCTTCGCAGGTCAATTCATCTGGCAGTGCCAGTGGCTTTCTCTTCCAGACCTGAAGCGTGACCTGACAACCGCTGGGCTGTGACTGAACACTGAAAGGCAAGAGTTGGTGACAGGAGGGATTACTTAGATAGCACTAGCAGGTTTTGGGTGGTTTGTTTTTTTTTTTTTTTTTCTTTTTTTTGGTTTTGTTTGCAGTGGAAACAGCCCATTTAAGTTTGTTAGTGTGTTTGACAACAGACAGTTTGATATATTGCTGGGCACAGCGGTAGGTTGGATTTGAGTGGTATTAGCTCTCAGTGTTTTGATTAATGGTAATTGTCTCCATGAAAAGGCATTTTTTTTACTACAACTCATAGTTCTGGAAACAGAAGTCAACTTACAAGATCCATAATTACTATTCTGAGTTAGCATATAAAAAGGGCAGGGGAGCCTGCTGCCTTGGCACAGCAGGGCGGGCTTTCTTCTTCCCTTTTGCTTTGTATTAGAGTTAGAGACTGTTCCTTTTGTCAGAATATAAATCTTCTGTAGTTTACCTTTTGTTCAGTATGTGAAGTTGATTTATGACACATTTCTGTAGCCCATAATTTGTTTAAATCTTGTACAGGGGGATTTTCACCTGTCTGTACCGTGGACTATAAATGGAACGTGGAACAGCTCAGCGGTATGGATTGACGAGAAAACATAGTTAATTTTTTCCTGTTTTCCTTTTCTTGTTTTTCTTTTTCAACAAATCTAAACAACCCTGTAATACAGCAAATAGTTTTTTAAAAAAAAAAAAAAAAAAAAAAACACTGCAGAGGGTTCTATCACCTTTTTCGAACATTTCATAAAACTATTAATGAATGAAACTCAGGTAAAACTTAAAGATAAATTTTATTTGCAGAAAATAAAACTGCATATTTAAGTACCAACTTTTTATTAGCACAGAAGCCTAATACCCTAATAATATATTCTGTTTTCATATATAGGTCCATGTCCATATATATGCATATACATATATATATATATATATATATGTATATGCATATATACACACACACACACACACACACACGTACTTTTTTTTCACAAAAGGACTCATTTGCAGTTATATCATTAAATTCTAGAATTAATATTAAATGAGTATTCTGACCCTTAGCATTATTGAAAGAACCACTGTTTCTTCAGAGCATCTGAACTCATGAAACTAAATGCTTATGTATATGTTCAAGATTTTCTTTGGGCACATTTGTTTAGAGATGATAATATTCAGCTAAATCAATAGCTTGGCTGGATGAGGTGTTGTTTGTTTTAAGATTTTGTTTATTTGCTTGGCTGGCTGCTTATTTGTTGTTTGTTTGTTTGAGGGGAAAATCATTACTTATTCACCCTTGTTTTTAGATGAGGAAAACTGTATTTGAGAGGTAATGTTAAGGGATTTTTTTTTCCTACTAAAAACATATTCAGATAGTAAAGTAAAATATAATCAGTTTTTTTCTGAAAGAGTGTGAATAGCACCCTTGTTTATGAATTCAAGGTTGAGAATCAGTATTTACATGACAACCTTTCTCCCTTATTTTTGTAAAAAGAAACATAAAATTTGATTCTCTGGTATTTGCCAAAGAAACTTAGTGTGATATTTTAAAAATAATAGTTCTCCCTGATTTTAACAGGATTTTAGGTTTATATTAATATAACTGTTTTTGGCATAAATATTAGCACATACCTTCCATATGGATGGCTTAATATATGCCATGTTCTATAATATATCTGAAGGGTAGAAATCTGTGAAAACAAGAACTTACAGTGCACCAAATTATTTCTTCTAAAAGTGAATAAACTTGTTTCAAAGAAGCTTAGATTGGTGCTATTTGTTATTTTAAGCAAAATTAAAATTCATAAATTGTTGTCTAATATACACCTAAGCCTTTAACAGAAAAGTAAATAAAACTTTAAAAATATTATTCATAGTTAATAACCAACCACGTGTGATTGTGGTCTCTTTTATTGAAAGAAGCCTTATTTACGTATCATAATCTAGTTGGATAGAGACCTAAATTAAGTGACCTGTCAATGCAGATGTGTTGCAAATTACATGTGTTTCTTCATCCATAGGCCACTACTGTGGAGTGTTAGCAGAGAATTGTATAACACAGGCAATCACGTTTGACCTCATGTCTAAGGCTGCTGGGTGATAGTGAGGTAACTGCTTTGTAAGACAGATGGATGGTTATGGCGTACTACCCAGTGGGGACAGGCCATCACTGCAGTCCTCTGCCATCCCTCCCATTCAGCCCTCCAGCCCATACTACATTTTACCTGCAATTGGTCTGTGCGATAGTGGTGAAAAGTGACCAGCAGTGTTAATTTTTAAAACAGCAATTAACACCTTTAATACCACCACCACCAACCCAAATTGTATAATTAGCTTCAGCTCCTTAAGTGTCAGTTAGATGGACTACTCAGTCTTAGTTCTCTACTTTTGAAGCAAAAAAAAAAAAAATTAAAGTTATGAAACACTCAGGCATTAATAAAATGTAATTTATGTCACAGGGCATGGCAGAAGTCTTTCCTTACACATCTGAAATGGACATGATACTTATGAGTGACTTGTGATACTCATGTCAACTGTGAGCCTATGTGCTAACAGCTTTTCTCACAGAGACAAACTTTGTTTTCTGGTTGTTTAATCACTTAACTGTATCACTGCTCCGAAAGGCCTGTGAGCTAAACCAACTCATCCTGGTGTGATTAACTCACAAGGCCAAAACCAGTCTCAGGAGTGAGCTGTTCTGCAGCTGAAGGCATTAGGAGCATGCTGAAAGAACGAGCAGTAATTTCCAGTTAGGAACCTCTAAGACATTGCTGATCAGCCTCTGCCCTCACTACAACATTTTTTAAGATGACTATCAGTCAGACACTACAGTGTTGTAATTTTTTTTTTTACTTATATGTTATTCTAGGTAAAGAGTTGTAATTACTGTGCTATTTAAAATATACGTTAAACTGTAAAATACCATTTGAATGAAAGCCCAGATATTTAAGACAATGATAAGCTGCTTTTAGGAGAAGCATCATGTGCAGACACTTCTTCCGAATGGCGTAGCTCAGTGATTCTCAAGCCTTAGAACCAAGTGTCACTTGTGAGGTTGTCAGAAATACAGATTCTTCAGTCCCTCACAATTGGTCAGCCAGAAATAGAGAACAGCCCAGGAATGTTAAGTTCACACCAGCTAGAGAGACAAGGGGTCATTGTGTGCATTAGCTTCTGGAAGACACTGAGATGTTCTGACAGAGGGAGCAGCACAGGATGTTATGGAACAGGTTTTTATCCTCAGTGTTTATGTAGAATTCAAAGAAGAAGACAATTTTCAGCTTCACTTCTACTTGGTCGTCACTAGTTTCTCTACCTGTTTTAACATTTATTTTGTGTGTGCGTATGCATGAGAACATGCATGCATGTGGGCACTCATGCATAACACAACATGAATGTCAGAGAATGACTTTTGGGAGTTGGTTTTTTCCTCTCTACCTTGTAAATTCATGGGATCCACCTCTGCTCTTCAGGCTTGGCAACAAGTGCGATCATCCACTCAGTTAACTCACCAATTTTTTTTTTTTATTTTTAATCATTTTATTTGATGGTATGCAGCATAGTTGTGCAATGTGCAGGAGGGTTCTATATTATATTATTTCTTGTGGAATTGCCCATTATTTCTTACTACAAGTGTGTAGTATGCAGAAGTGCTAGTATTTGGTGTGAGTTGTGTTTTATTTTATATTTATTTCAAGTGAAGAATGAAAAGATACATTCTTTTTGATGACAGAATGGTGGATCTGTGAGGAAATTGGCATCTATTCCCAATTAGAGACTGCCTTTTGATCCATGGTAGAGTATTTGACCACCACAAGGCCTGGGGTTCAGTGCCAGGAAACAAACATACATACTCCCTCTTTCCTAATGACTAATGAAGAATCCTTAGAATTTTAAACTTTTTACTCTAGCCCTTATGGATACTGTAGCGGTTAGTGTTGATTGTCAACTTGACAGATGCCAGAAGTGCCTATGGGACAAACCTCTGTGTGCGTCTGTGAAGGAGTTTGTGTGTAGGGTACAGTGAACAGCACCACTGCAGAGGCCAGGTCCCAGGCTGAACACAGAGGGAGAGCCAGCAGAGCATAAGCATTTGCTGCATTCTGCTTCCTGTCTCAGGGTTCTACTGTCATGACGTCCACACCATCATGGACTGTACAGTCCAACTGTGAACCAAGCAAGTCCTCACTACCTCACACTGGCTTTGTTATAACAACAAGAGTGTCAATTCTGATTAGCAAAGTTAACAACGTGGATGTGCTGAATCAAAAGTGGAATGTAGACAGAGATGTCGGGAGAATCTGCTAAGAAAAAATTATGAAAGCTGAATTCACTGTTGTATGAGCTCACATTTAACAGTACTTGCAGGAAGACTGCAAGCACATGAATATTAAAGACTCCCATATTAGCAGATGGAGGATCTGATCACTGATTGTGAGATACAATCACTGATAGTAAAAGTATACATTTAATAATGTACACATGTAAGACAAGACTTGTATGGCAGTTGTGATAGTTCCTGGGGACACTGTCAGCTAATACATGATACTAGAGGAAGCAGTTTTATTACTTCAGCTTAATTTGATTGTAGAATGGGCAAAGTATGGGGAAAAGGGAAATTTGATTGATGATTTTTTAATTTTACATACATCTTTCCCAGGAAAAAAGTTAAAAATAACATGTCATAAGTTGAGTTTCTATATTTAAGGAAAAATGAATATTTAAATGAAAACAAAAAACTTGAACCTGAGACTTTGTCAGGTTCTGTTTTAACTAGGGGTGATAAAAGTTTCATATTTTATGTACATCAGTTACTTCATCTCAAGAAGTTTGAAAAATTTAAAGATGTTTATTTGTACTTTTTTAGAGTTATAAATAACGTTTATATTGGATATTTTCTTTATTTACATTTCAAATGTTATCCCCTTTCCCAGTCGCCACCCCCAAAACATTCTATCCTATCTCCCCTCCCCCTGCTTCTATGAGGGTGTTTACCCACCTACCCACTGACTCCCACCTTCCAGCTCTTGAATTCCCCTATGTTGGGGCATTGATGCCTGACAAGGCCATCCTCTGCTACATATGCTACTGGAGCCATGCATCCCTCCATGTGTACTCCTTGGTTGGTGGTTTAGTTCCTGGGAGCTCTAGGGGTACTTTTTATACATGTACATACACATACACATACACATACACACTCAGATTTTACATTTAGGGTAACTTATCAATAATTTTTTAATAAGGGCCTCTGAAAAAATTAGTTATAACTACATAATAGTTACCTATATTTAGAAGAAACAAGGCAGTTTATGGCTTGAGAATGCACTGTAATAAATGAGTCATAAAGAACATTCTAAAGATAAGGGAAGCAAGACTTAACTCAAGCTCACTTAGCTATATAGCATCTTTTAACAGGTAGTATCAGGTATTTGATCTCATAGCAGCTCTGAGTAGGAACTAAATGTTCCCTGAGAGGCTAACTTGCCCAAGTTCAACTAGCTGGTAATTATATCTGAAATCATGCACAAATACTATGCTCTCTGAAAATGCAGCTACATCAAACAAAACCACCTAAGCTGTAATACATGTTGAAATATAGTTTGTTCTTAAAGTATATACAGTATTAACTTTCAATTACTAACTTGTATTATGAAGCAGAATAAAAGTCTAGGGGCTGGGGAGTCAACTCAGTTGTTAGGAGCACATATTGTTCTTGCAGAAGACCCAGGTTTGATTCCCAACACCATCTAGAACTCTAGTTCCAGGAGATCCAGTGCCCTTTTCTAGCCTTTGTGAGCACTAGGCACACACATGGTGCACATAAATACATGCAAGCAAAATACTCACATGTAAAATAAGATGAATTTTTTGAAAAGAAAAACAGGTAGATGGTTTAGTCATTACTACTACTACTACCACCATCACCATCACCACCCACCATCACCACCTACCGTCACCACCATCACCACTGCCACCACCACCATCACCACCCACCATCACCACCATCACCACCACCACCCACCACCACCACCACCACCCACCACCACCCACCACCACCACCATCACCACCACCACCCACCACCACCACCACCACCACCACCACCACCCACCACCACCACCACCGCCACCACCACCTACCGTCACCACCATCACCACCCACCATCACCACCCACCATCACCACCACCACCCACCACCACCACCACCACTACTACTACTTCTTTTATTTTTTCACAGTCTGTCATAACCCACCCTCCTGGTCCGCCCTCCCACAGTTCCTTATCCCATTCCTCGTCTTACCCTGCTCCCCCCGTCTCCAAGAGGATGTCCACACCCCACACCCCACACCCCACACCCATCCCATACCCCTCCACCAGGCTTCCCCACTCCCTGGAGCCTCAAGTCTCTCTAGGGTTAAGTGCTTCTTCTCTTACTGAGGCCAGGCCAGGCAGTCCTCTACTGTATTGGTGCCTTGAACCAGCTCTTGTATGCTGCCTGGTTGTTGGTTCAGTGTCAGAGATCTCAGGGGTCTGGGTTAGTTGAGACTGCTACTCTTCCTATGGGATCGACCTCCTCCTCAGTTTCTTCCAGCCTTTCCCTAATTCAACCACAGGAGTCCCCAACTTCAGTCCATTGGTTGAGTGTAAGTATCTGCATCTGTCTCAGTCAGCTGCTGTTGGGCCTCTCAGAGGGCAACCATGCTAGGCTCCTATCTGTAAGCACAGCATAGCATCAGTAATAATGTTGGACCTTGGAGCCTCCCCTTGAGATGGATCCCAAATTGGGTCAGTCACTGGACCTCCTTTCCCTCAGTCTCTTCTCCGGTTTTTGTCCCTATAGTTTTTTTAGACAGGAACAATTCTGGGTCAGAGTTTTGACTGTGGGATGGCAACCCATAATATACAGAAGGAATTGATTCTAATTTTTTTAAATAAACATGTAGTTTTAAGTTGTGTGTGTATGAAAGTGAATGTTGCTCTGGGGAATGGTCATCTGCTTATTCATCTAATGTCTCACCAAGCAGGGAGAGGTCTTTCCAAGGGTAGATCAGGACATAATTGCCTGATTTTGTATTTTAGAATGATCTCTGCAGCAGAATGGGTCTGAATGAGATGTCAGTGGTGAGACAGATAGGAAAGCAGCTGGAACATCTTGTCTGTTCAGAAGTGATGAGGTCAGGGCAGTGGAGTTGAAATGGGTGGGTAAGTGTGAATCAGACAATGCTGTGTTTTGCTCCCATGGAATGCATGCCAGAAGATACATGGTTTAGGGACTAGGAGCCCCCGTCCTTGTAGATCCAGTAGACAGTGTAGAGAGGTGAGGAAAAAACTGTAAAAATGTATTACTTTTTACTGTAGTTGTCAACTTCAAGATTTGATTTAGTTATTTGGAATATTCTATTAAAAACTTTTAAGAAACTTACCTTGATTAAAATGTGACAGATTAAAAGTTGTGTTGTGTATAGGCATCAGTTAGTGGAGGCCATTCTAGAATAGTGATTAAGAACATGACACAGCCTATCTGAATTGGAATTCCATCCCCACTACTTTTGCTATTGCCTCCTCAAAATACATACATTCCTAAGCCACAATTGCTCATCTACAGAATAAGCATAACACCCCATAAAAATTTAGAATCAAATGTGGGGCTACATGTAAAGCACTCAACACTGTAGGTACTCAAGTAAATTCTATGATGTTATTGAAGTGATCAGATTGTTAGAACCAGGTTCGTTTGTTAGGCAAAACTTTCATTAAAACGTATTAGTTGTACATTTTTCTAAAATTGACTATAGTGTATTCACAGTGAACAGTTAATAGACTTAGTGTTAGTGTGATGTATTCAGAGACCAGTGCCTGCATTGCACTTTGTGAGCACAATTATCTCGTGCTGACTTATTACCAAGAAACAGTGAGTATTAGAGAGTGCACTGCTAGAAGACGTTTGCTACTAGACATACAGCTCTGCGTGCTTCATAGACAAATGTGAATTAGATAAAATTGCTCAGTTTATCCCGCCATTGACTCAGACGTCCTTATGTTGTCCCTTCATGCTAATGACACTGTGATTATAAACTCCCAGGCACAGTCCTCTGTCACTCTAGGGCAGCTCTCAACCTGTGGACCACCACTCGGTTGGCTAACCACTATCTTCAAACATTTACATTATGATTTGTAACAGTACTAAATTACAGTTATGAAATAGCAACAAAAATAATGTACAGTTGGGGATCACCATAGCATGGGAGACTATATTAAAGGGCCGCAGCATCAAGGCAGTTGAGGACCACTGCTTTAGGGTATTCTGATCTTTCTTCGTCTCAGTTTCCTCACATGAAACATGAAGTACTTTTGTTAGCTGCTTGAACAAACTCTGTTTGCCATACATCTATTTTCTTGGCACGCTTACTTGCTCTAAATCAGGTGATAGTATCTTGGCCAGTGAAATCTCACATGTCCTAAGATGACTGCATTGTCCAGCTCCTCGGCTGTACCTGTGTCTCAGGCAGTCCTGCTGCTATCTGTCTACCTGTGATGGCAGCTGGAATTAGATGTGAACTTTCTGCTTTGGTGATTCATGAACTTGTTTGAAAGCCCGCCTCATTTCCACAGGTGTTGTCTGTTCTATAGCTGCATGATTTGTTCTTTACTTTGAACCTCTCGGTTTGAAACCTTTGCAGGCAAAGCATTGCTGCCTGGTCCCCTTATGTCATGCTCCACTCCCAAAGCAAAGGAGACACAAACATGAACTGGAAACACAGGAGTCTTCCTTATTCCCCTCCTGTTACATATACCCACAACAACCTCCTGTAGAGCTCTGAATAGCCTTAAGGTTTGCAAACAATGGGACTTTTTGTCATGTCACCAACTCCTAAGAAAACATCCAGGAAACCTGCCTACTACTAGCAAATACTCCAAAGCTATACATTTCACAAATTAATTCATGTATTCAATTTGAAAATGTAAATGTAAGTCTCCAAATTTTTTAAAAAAATTTCTACAGCAAGGCCGTTGATTTATATTTCCAGCGTTATTTAAGACGTAGCCGTCATCGTTACGTTTTTCCTTAAGATTATCACTCATAATTAACAAGATTATCTTCTCAGTTCTCTTGGACAAATTAGCTACCAATGTCATGCATATATACTAAAAGTGGTAAATATGGGGTATATAATATATGTACATATACAAGCTTGTATAGATCCTTATAGTATCACAGTTACACAATTCTATATGTTAGTATATGAAAAATCAGTTTCTCTGAATTGCTGTGTCAATACATGGGACAATCTAGATGACCAATAATTACTGGACAAATTATTTTCTTCACTCACTTTGTTTTTACATGGAAGGCAGAAAGTGGATTTTCAGAGATGCTGAGCTTGATGAGTCGACACATAAGCTATTTGACATTTGTTCCCAGTCAGACCGGATGCCACATGAAAAATTTACTCAGGCAAGAGACTCCCAGGAATAAACAGTTCTCTAGTGTTGCTCACAGGGGACTCGGCAAGGTGAGCGGAACTTCAGCTTGTCACGGATGCACTGTTCTGACAAACATAAGTAGATGCTAATGGCTAAATCGTGACAGAATAAAGTCCCACAACCATATGGCTAATTGCCACAACAATATCTTCAGTGTTATTAATCAAGTTTTCATAGTGTGCCATGATAATTGGAATAATTAGAAACAGCATAGGCATTGCTTGTCTGCCACACATTCTGCAGACAGGGACCTCAAACAACCACAGTCACACTTCCAATACTCTGTAGTTGTTCAGTGATTCCTTTTCCACAAAAATGACTTGGTAAGTTCATGAGTCAACTTCTTGACATCACTATTCTTTGTTTTAGCTTCTATAAGCACACGAGTCTCTAAGTGATACTACCGGACCTCCTGTATAAATAGTCAACAGTTCTTTTGACATGAGAAAGAAAAATGTCCATTTTGGAAATTATGGTTCAAAGATAAATTTGTTGTATACTAATTTGAATGATGGTAAATCTTTTTGTCATACCCTTTTTTATTCTTTGAAAATTCTGTAGAATAAGTTTTGATAATATTCACATCCTAACCAACATCTCCCAGATACACCAACCCTTCCCCTGTTCTCTGCTCACCCAACTGTGCAGTAGCCTCTTTTTAAAACACTTTAGTCAAGAAAATAATGAATAAGAAAACATTTGAATAAATTAAACTATATATTTGCATAATCTGTTTTAATTTGATACATGATTTTGAAGCTTTAGATTTACCAGTGTCCTCGTTAAAAATCATCTCCAAACTTCCTAAAATTAGAATATATTAGAAATGCTCACTACAGATAATAACTTACCTAAGTCTGCAACTGTTTACGCTGAAACACCTGAATTCTACAAAATTTTAAATACGTTTCACTTGCTTTTTATGAATCAGTTCATGAAACTTTCTTGTGGATCAAAAGGTACAAAATAGATATTAGGAAAATTGGAAATTAGAGATAAGAAACAAGATGATTTTCCCTTCAGTCGGTTGATCATTTCCTTTGGTTTACAGAGGATGTTTAGTTCATAAAGTCCACTTGTCAAACGTTGGCCTTCATTCATAGGCGAATGGGGCCCTATTCAAAAAGGCCTTTTCTACACTTCTACCTTGTGGTTGCTACCTATTTTTAATTAAGTTTCAGTGTTTGAAGTTTCACGTTTTGGTCTTTTATCCATTTAGAGTAAATTTTTGTGCAAGGCAATAGGTTTGGGACTGACTGTGTTCTTCCGTCTGTGCACATCCAGCTTCCCCGGCAGCGTGTGTTGGAGCCTTTCCTACATGGAGCACTGGTCCTTTCAAGTCTGTTCGCTCTAAGACTCTTATCATGAATGCTTGCTGAGGCATCTGTTGAACTGAGCATGTGGTTTCTGTCCCTAAGACCATTTATATGATTTATTATACTAGAGACTTAGAATATCCAAACATCCCTCCATATCTGGAATAAAGCCATCTTGTCCATAGTAAATAATCTTTTTGATGTTTGACTGTATCTGGTTTATAAGTATTATTGAAGGATTTTGGATTTGTGTTCTTGGGCTTATAGGCTCGTTATTTTCTCCTGTCTTCACCTGGGTTAGCATTACAGTGATGCCGGCTTCATAACAGGAGATCTGAAGGTTCACCTTCTGTTTCTATTTATAAATAATTTAAGAAGCATTGGCTGTGCATCTTCCCTGAAAGGCTGGATAGGTCCTCTTGTAATCTATCTGAGATATGGCTTTTTTAGTCAGAAGACTTAGTTAATGTTTCAATCACATCATTGGCTGTAGGTCTTTTTAGGTTGTTCTCTTCTTGGTTTAACTTTGGAAATTTCGATGAATCTGGGAATTAGTCCATTTCTTTTGAATTTTCTAACTTATTGTGATACTGTTTGTTGTTGTTGTTGTATTTAAAATATTCTCTTATAGTCCTGTGAGTTTCTTTGCTATCTGTTGTAGTGTTCCCTTTTCACCTTGTTTATTCCTTGGTCCATCCCTTTCTTTACAATAGTTGGACTGAGTCTATCAGTCTTGGCTAGCTTCTGACATAACAGTCTATTACTATTCATTCTCTGTATTTCCTTGTTTCTAGGGGTTTTTATTTCTGCTCTGAATTATTCTTATTATTATTTATTATTATTATTTTGTTATTTTAACTTCTATTTATGATTGCAGTCTCCTAGATTTGTATTTGGTTTGTTCTTTTTCCAAATTCTTGAGTTACATTATTTTTTTTTTTTTTTTTTTTTTTTTTTTGGTTTTTCGAGACAGGGTTTCTCTGTGTAGCCCTGGCTGTCCTGGAACTCGCTCCGTAGACCAGGCTGGCCTCGAACTCAGAAATCCACCTGCCTCTGCCTCCCAAGTGCTGGGATTAAAGGCGTGCGCCACCTCCGCCCAGCTCTTGAGTTACATTATTAACATATTTATTTGTGTTCTGTCTTTTTAATGTAGTTAAATAACTAGAAACATAAATTTTGCCTACAGTACTGCTTTCAATGTCCCAGAGATTTTGTTGTTTGGTATTTTGATATATTTCCAAGAATTTGTTTCAAGTCTTCTTTATTTCTTTGATCCATTCATCATTCAGTAATAAGTCATTTAATCTTCATGAGTAGTTACTAGACATTGGTTTTTGGTTGTTGTTGTTTTGTTTTGTTTTGCTGTAGATCTTAAGTTATTTTATATTGTGATAGGATACATGGTGTCATCTTAACTTTTGTGAATTTGCGAAGTTTTTTGTGTATGTTTGCCACAGATGTATGTATTTTAGACTATCATCTATGAGCTGATGAGTATAAGACATATTTTTGAAATTTGGGTGAACTATCTTTAGATAATCTGTTAAGTCAAGTTGATGCTGATGCCATATAATTCTGATGTTTCTCTGTTTATCTTTTTGTATAATAACCTGTGTATTAGAGAAAGTGATGTTAACCTAATCTTATTGAGTTGTTTTTAGTCATTTTTAATTTCAGTAAGTGTTTTTTATAAATAGGGTGAGCCAGAATTTGGTGCATATATGTTTAGGATTGTAATGTCCTGGAGGTTGTTTCCTTGATTACAGTGAAATACTAGATTGAAGGCTGTCTTATCAAATTCTAGGATAGCCACAGCACTTACTTCCTGGTCCCGCTGTCTTCTAATTCTTTTTGCAGTCCTTTGACTTTAAGGTGGTGGACCCATCTTTAGAATGAAAACAAGGTTCTTATAAACAACTTAAAGTTTTATTTTCTAATCCATTAAGCCACTCCATTCCTTTCTATTGGAGTGCTCAAACTGTTAACAATAAAGTTATTATTGAAAATTGTATGCTTATTGCCATCATTTCTTTTTTGTTAAGTTTGGTTTCTCATTGTGTCTTAGTCATACGTTATCTTTCGTAAGTATAGCTGTGTTTGTTTTCTTTCTGCAGTATTTGGTGATGTTTATCCCTCTCCTGAGTCTGAAGTACTATTTCCAGTACATCTTCTTGAGACTGGTTTAATTGGCATGAGTTATTTTAACCTATTGTTTTTGTAGAAAGTTTTTCTTTCTTGTTCAACTTTGCTAGATAATTTTCCTAGATAACATAGTCTAGGTTGTCATCTGTCACCTTATGGTACTTTCAGGCTTTTCTGGATTTGAGTGTTTGTATTGAGAACTCAGCTGCTATTCTGATGCTTTTCTAAAGTTCACATGGGACTTGTGCTTATTCCCTCACAGTGTTCAGTGCCCCTGGATTGTTCTCTATCTCTTTAAGCTGTGACATGCTATGGGGAGTTTTGTTTTATCTCTTGTCTATTTGGTGACCTAATGTTTAATGTGTACATTCTGCAAAAAAGTGTCTGTATGCCATTGTAGCCCAGTGCAGATGAAGGTGATTCATATCTGTAGTTGTGATGGAAGCTTTGCATCCAAACAAGGGCATGATAGACAAAGCAAGAAAGTATGAACCTTATTTATTATAATGCTTTCAGGGGCATTGTAAATCTCTCAGAAGCTTACTGCAAAAGAAGACCTCCAGTAATTGTGAATATGCATTTTCATTTTTCTGTAGACAACACCTTAACTCTTTGTTTTCCAGTAGACACACATTCTTCAACATAATATGTGAAAACCATCCCACAGGATCATATCATTAGTAATAACTCAAACTAGATTCTGCCTAGACTCTTTAAACCATACTGTTTAAGCTCTAAACTTTAGACGCCAGAAGCCATGCCTCTTGCATTCTTACCTACAGTATTTGAAGTAGTCCAATGAGCAGATGGACATTAGTGATTCCTTTTATCACAGAAAGCAGAGCAGATATCATCCAGGAGTGTGTTGTCTTCTCAGTTTTGGAGCTGTGTTCTGCAAGGACAAGTCTGAGATGGCCCTTTATGCCAAGGTCTGAACTAGCTGATTGTAGTGCTGCTTTGAGCACAACACCTGTGAGAAGATAGATGGAGCTGAGCAGAATCTCTTAGCACTGCAGAGACCACTTACAAAATGTACTTCTGAGGTTTCAACCTTTAAATAGCCTGTTGTAGACTCTTACTTCTTCCTCTCTCCTCAAACCAGGTCTCATTGTAGTAGTCCAAGCTGGCTACAGACACCTAGTCCCTCTGCCTAAGGCTTCCAGATGCTTGGATTGCAGGCTTCATATTACCACACTCGACTTATCTGTACCTTACTAAGGTCCTTTTGGTAAAATCGGTCCATTAATAAAATCGAAAATATATTTGCCCAATTTTTAATGTTTTTATAAGAAGTAATTGTTTTTCTTTCCTTTAGATTAATACACTCAGTATTTTAACTAAGCTAGAATATTTATCATCTTATTTTAATTAAAAGGTTATATGAATAATTGGTTTTACACTAATTGATTTTAGTATCATTTCTAAGCTGACTTTATCAGTATTTTACCTGTAGCCACCAGCCCCAAATTGATTGTAATGTTTATTCTTAGATCTGTTGGGAAGCTTAAATCTGTTCTCAGCTCCAGTTCTCTTAGCTTTGATATAATACTTTGTATAATACTGCAATATTCTAAAATCCATCGTGATGACTAATCTTGCTTGTCAACTTGACAGCTAGCAAGAAGAAATCTCATCTGAGGAACTACTTCTATCAGATTAGCCATGGCCACGTTTTTGAGGCATTATCTTGATTTGGTTTTGGTTCTAGGGCTTTGTCTGTGCCATACCAGTTACCACTAAGCTATACCACAAGCACCAATTTCAATTTCTAAATAAAAGTTTAGGTACTAACACAAAGATTTCTTTGAATTTCCAGGCTCTTCATGAAGTCTTTATGGAATAAGTAGTATTAGACCTGTCAGTGCAGTTATTCCTTGACATGAACTTTTAATGACAAACTCTCAAGGTCATTTGGCATTCTTTAATTTCCAGTTCCTATAGCAGCTCAGATTCCTCTAGCGTCAGAATGATGCCCTTTGCCTTGTCTTACTCACTATCTTTACCATCATCTCTGTTCACAACATGACTTCTCTTTCCTTCACCCCACCATTTTCCCTTTGTCATTTACTGCACTAATGGTCACCAGGTATCAGTCTCCCAGCACCCACCTAAAAGCCAGGTAGGGAGGCGTGGCAGCCCTTCTGGAATCTGAGTACATGGAAAGCAGAGACATAGGACCTCCAGAGCAAGCCTGTTAGCTAGACTAGCATGGATGGTGAGCTCTGGGTTCAGCAAATGGTGTGCTTCAATGGATGAGATGGAAAGCAATTGGGGAAGATAACCACATCAGTTGTCTCTCTCCACATATACACAGTGCCTCACACACGTGAACAAACACATGGAATACACACAAATGCACAAAGGGTTTTAGGCTTATTGGCTCACCTTTTCTGACATTAAGTAGATGTCAGCCCTGTGTCACAACCCTTCAGTATTTCTTCTCTTCTTAAATGCCCAACTCTTGTCTCCAACCTCCTGCTGTAATTCTCTTGCTACTTGCATCTCTCCCTAGTCTCTTTTAACATGCACCCTGGTCCTTCTTAGACACCATGCCCTACTCCCTACTCAAAAATGTGATTATATAACTACTTCCATTTCATCCTATATTATTAATTTCTTCTCTACTGTATTATTTTTAATTTGTAGAAAACATTCAATGTGTTGTTTGGTAGAATTTGATATATTGTAACAATATTAAATTGAAGCTATCATTACTATGTTAGCTCTAACTGAACTAGACCTTTTTCATATTGCCGCTATAGAACTCTTTCTTTAGAGGTTGAAGAAGGCCTTTAGGAGCCAACACGGTAGCTCAGTGGGTAAAAGTGCTTGCTACCAGGCCTGATGTGAGTTTGGTCTCTTGAGACTCTCATGGTGGAAGGAGAAAGCTAAATCCTAGAAGTTGCCCTCTGATTCAAAAAAGGAAAGCCATGGACTATATACACACAAAAAATAATAATAAATAAATAAATGTAATGGAAAAGGAAAAAAAAAAGAAAGACCACCTGAAAATTGTACAGGTTTCTTTTATCTACAAATCTATGTTCATGGTTAACTCTTGTTTAATCTTTAATCTTTTTCTTACAGTCCAGTCTTCATCCTCCCAGTCTGCCCTCAACTACTCCACATCACATACCACCTCCCCTGTCTCTGAGAGGATGCCCCCACCCCCAACTCCCATCTCACCAGACCTACTCACTCCCTGGGACCTCAAGTCTCGAAAGGGTTAGGTGCATCTTTCCTCACTAAGGCCAGACCTGGCAGTCCTCTGCTGTATATGTGTCTAGAACCTCATATCAGCTAGTGTATGTTACCTGGTTGGTGGCTCAATGTCTAAGAGATCTTGGGGGTCCAGAGATTAGATGAGACTGCTGATCTTCCCGTGGGGCCACCCTTCTCGTCAGCTTCTTCCAGCTTTTCCCCAATTCAACCTCAGGGATCCCCACCTTCTATCCATTAGTTGGATGCCAGTATCTGAATCTGACTCTTTCACCTACTTGTGACCTCTCAGAGGGCAGCCACACTAGGCTCCTGTCTGCAAGCCCACCACACCATTACTAACAGTGTCAAGCTCCAGGGCCTCCCCTTGAGATGGATCTGAATTTGGACCTGTCACTGGACCTCCTTTTCCTCAGGCTCTTCTCCATTTTTGTTCCTGCATTTCTTTCGGACAGGAACACTTCTGGGTCCGAGCTTATGACTGTGAAATAGCAACCCCATCCCTCCACTTGATATTCTGTCCCTCCATTGGAGGTGAGCTCTGCAAGTTCCCCCACCCCACTGCAGTGCACTTCATCTAACGTCCCTCCCTTTGAGTCCTGAGAGTCTCTCACCTCCCAGGTCTCTGGTACATTCTAGAGGGTCCTCCACCTCCTACCTCCCAAGGTTGCTTGTTTCCATTCCTTCTGCTGGCCCTCAGGACTTCAGTCCTGTTTTTGGCCCCCAATACCTAATCATGTTTCCCCTTTGCCCTCCCTGTCCCCTTTCCCACCCAGGTCCCTTGCTCCCTCTGCTCCCTGTGATTGCTTTCTTCTCCCTCCCAAGTGGGATCATGGTATCCTCGCTTGGGCCCTTCGGCTTGTTAACCTTCTTGAGTTCTTGGAATGTGTCTTGGGTATTCTGTAATTTTTTGGCTAATATTCACTTATTAGTACATACTGTACATGTACTTTTGGGTCTAAGTTATCTCACTTAGGATGATGTTTTCTAATTTCATCCATTTCCCTACAAAACTTAGGATGTCCTTGTTTTTAATAGCTGAGTAGGATTCCAGTGTGTAAATGAACCACATTTTCTGTATCCATTCTTCCCCTGTGGGACATCTGGGTTGTTTCTAGCTTCTGGCTATCACAAATAAGACTACTATGAACATAGTGGAACATATGTCCCTGTGGCATGGTTGAGCATCTTTTGGGTATATGCCCAAGAATGGTATAGCTGGGTCTTCAGGTAGAGATCTATTTCCAATTTTCTGAGGAACCTCCAGATGGATTTCTAGAGTGGTTATACCAGCTTCCATTCTTACTAGCAATAGAGGAGTGTTCCTCTTTCTCCACATCTTCACCAGCCTGTGCTGTCACCTGGGTTTTTTATCTTAGCCATTCTGATTGGTGTAAGGTGGAATCTGATTTGTATTTCCCTGATCACTAAGGACTTTGAACATTTCTTAGGTGCTTCTCAGCCCTTCGAGAGTTCTCTGTTTAGTTCTCTACCCCATTTTTTGGTTGGGTTGTTAGGTCTTTTGGTGGTTACTTTCTTGAGCTCTTTATACATTCTGGACATTAATCCTCTATCAGATGTAAGGTTAGTGAAGATTTTTTTTCCCAGTCTGTAGGTTGCCAGTTTGTCCTATTGATTAAGTCCTGTGCCTTATAGAAGCTTTCCAGTTTCATGATGTCCCATTTATCAATTTTTGATCTAAGAGCCTGAGCCATTGGAGTTTAGGAAATTTTTCCCTGTTTGGGCAATTTTTCCCTGTGCCAATGAGTTCAAGACTCTTTCCTACTTTCTCTTCTATTAGTTTCAGTGTATCTGGTTTTATGTTGAGTTCCTTGATCCACTTGGACTTGAGCTTTGTGCAAGGTGACAAATACGGATCTATTTTCATTTTTCTACATACACCCTGCCAGTTAAACTTCCTTAATTTCATATTGGCCACTGTTTTTTCATACCTTGTAGAGCAGCCTGAACACTGTGTCCTTCTCTTGACTTGTTCAAAATTACACGTGTATAAGGATATACTACAGGTACACGTGCCAAAGAAAGAAACATTGCCACTCTCTGCCTGATGTTCATAATAGTTGTATCCTGTTTCGTACTTATCTTCAACGCGCAGCTCTGCAAGTTCCACTCTAAAATACACTCTTCTCAGGCTGTCACCTCCTGCTCCCTCCCACCCCATGACACCTACCAGCATTTATCCAATATCTCTACATAGGATTATACTGTTTTTATTTGTTTATAGGCCTTTTATCTCTGGATTTCCACTGACTCTGTCTTTTCTGAGATATTCTTTCTACTGGATTTCCAGAATATACCATTGTGGTTTTCTCTTCCTGTTTTCACTTGATCTCTTTGCTCATTATGTATTGATTGTAAATGCTAGCATGTCCCACCGCTCAGTTCTCAGACCTCTTCTCATCTCTATCTTTTTATGAGCTATGTACTACTGTGCCTTTTAAGTGTTGTCTCTAGAGTTCTAGCTTTAATCCTCTGAGATCTGAACTTGTTACTCTAACCTAACCACTACATAGAAATTCATGACATTTATGAATGTATCCAATATTACACTCTTGAGTTTCTCCTAAAAACTGCCCTACTTTCTTCTTCAAATCATACCACTTGTTCACCTGAAACCTCAGAGTCATCTGAATTTTATTACTCCTTCATCATCTCAAATTTAACACAGAATCACATGTGCTCTACCCTAATAATATATCTAGACTCATCCTACTTGTTACCAGCTCTACTAGGCTTCTAGTCATCTCCTTCTTGGGCATATTTTTGCAGATAGCACCGTTTGCTCCCTATTTTCTCCTTTGTCTCCCTGACCTCTACTTAGCAGTACAACAAGAGTGAGCCATATAGCTTGGAGACAGAGCACAAGGCCAACTTGGCTATATGTCAAGTTCTAGACCAGCAAAGGCTACATAGTGAGACCCTATCTCAAATACAACAAAAGAGAGGTGCATCTAAAATGTAAGTACTATTATCACAATTTACTGTTCAAAAACCTTCAATCCTAATAGCCCCTCACTCTAGAATCAGTACCCCAATCCTTCTTTGTTATAGTCAGTGTGTTAGACTCAGTATGGCAAGTGGCCACATTTTCAACCACTTTGAACCCATACTGTTCTTTCTCACACTGGCCTACTTTCATTCCTCTATGGGAATAATGAAGCCTCAAAAAATAGTTCCAAACCCATGGACTCACAAATGTTTCTGGCTAAACTCAGTGGGTCACAAACTAAGAAAACAATAGTGTGATAAAGAGATTTGTGGAGAAGGGTAGAGGTAGACAGACGTACCAGTGAGATGGGCAAGACGGTGTGAGTGTGGGCTGTAGTCACCGAGGTGTGTGACATTCTCAAGGCAGGATTTTAGTTTTCAAGTTCAGGCCTTTATAACAAGCCACTGAGGAACAAGCTCAGGGTTCTATGAGAAATACTTTTTCTCTTCTCTGGACATTCCCCGTACTATATTTTAATCTCTTAAAAGCCCTGTCACCTCCCAGCATGAGCACAGTGGAGAACCTTGAGGGCAGCCCACTTTTCTAACTTCAGCACTTTACTGTTCCTCCAGCTAATTCTGCCCCGTGGACCATTTGTGACTTACTGCTGCTTTCCTTAGCTTTCTATTTCTCTCCTTATATGCTTCTGATTGGCTTAGTACCTCATTTCATATACAGTTTACTATCTCCTTGTATTCCTTATTTTAGTATCACATAGAGTTTATTTTATGGTTATTTATCTGTCCTAGGCCTTCACAAACCACATAAGCATGGGAATGGCAGGGACTTCCTTTTGCTCATTGATTTATCTTCAGCATTTGAAGATGAGTCTCCCATTTGTATGTTCTTAATGACTATTTATGAAGGAACCAATTACATTTCCCTGTCTTAGAGTTCTCTTATGCAAAGTCACTAGAGATCATATCAGCAGTTTCATTGTAGCAAAGTAGGAAGAACAAAGTAGGGAGAAACCCTTACCTCGGTGCCTGGGAAAGGTAGAGTCCCTGATACTGGTACCACCAAGAAAAACAAATGATAGTTAATAAACAAAAAGGAATGCAAGAACTTAGAGAGTTAATAGAAAGAAAATGGAAGTTAGAGGACTTCTGGTACCTATACAGTGGTTAACAGTATTGAAGAGCTGTGAGAAAGTTGGTCAGAAAACAACAGTAAAGTCAAGAAGACCACAGTAGAAAATGTAATCAAATGGTTCAGCCCTTAGTCACTTTTCTGTGATGAATTTTAGCAATCATGTTTTTCATGACTTAATTTGCCTGTAGTTGCCACTGTCTTTTAATTCTAGTACACTGAAGTGTAGTTTGACCAACACATGCATTTGTACTGTGGTGAATTCCTTTCATTTACTATTTGCCTTGTGTCCTATTGAAAGCATCTCCTCCCTCAGCCTTTTGTAACCCTTGACTACTGCTGATCCTGTTGAGATATCTCTATACTTTTGTTTGCCTTTCCTAGCATATTACATACAAAGAACTATGTGATACAGAGCTTTTTAAATCTGCTTTCTTTCACTTACAATAATTCAATTAAGATTCATTATGTTATTGATTATATCAATGGCTTATTTCCTATTGATGAATAGTATTTTAGCATTTGAATATGCCACAGATTGTTTAAGCATTAACCAGTCAAAGGATAGTTGGATTTTTCTAATTTGGGGAAAATATGAATTAGAAATATAAATATTCACATGAGGGTGTTAGTGTGAATATGTTTCTCTGGGATAAATCCTGTGGAGACAAACTAGTTGGTTGTTTGGTAAATCTGTGTTTAACTTTATGAGAAATAGCCAAATGGCTTTCAGACTTCTTTCCAAAATGGCTATACAGTTCTGCATTAAAATAGACAATATATGAGAGTTTCTAGCAATTTTATCTTATCACCACACTGTTTTGTTATTTTTAGAAGCCATTTTAAACCAGGCCATGCCACATGCCTTGCTCCCCAGATACTTGGGAGCTTAAAGTAAGAGGATCACTCAGGCCAACTTGAGGAACCTAGGGGAGCCTGTCTCAAAAGCAAATCAAGAGAATAAATAACAAGAGTCATTCTCATGGATATATAATGATATCTGTTGTAGTTTGGATTTATATTTCCATCATATAAATAACTTTATTGAACATCTTCATATTCATTTACTATTATATCATTTCTTTGGTGGAGTTTCTTTACACATCTCTTTATCTATTTTAAAAATTTGGGTGTTTATTTATTGTGATAGAATTGTGAGTTCTTTCTATATCTAAGAAATACATCCTTTGCCTATGTGCTTTTTTAAATTTTTCTCAGTGTGTTATTATTTTTTAACAGTGTCATTTAATGTTTCCAATTTTTATAAAATGCAACCTCCTAGTTGCTGTGAATCTTCTTTATCCGATAAAGTCTTTGGATACACGGCAATTAGGTTATTTTTCTTACTTATTTTTAGGACATTCTATAATTGTCAGCGTTAAAAATTGTCCATTCTGCATTAAGCTTGTATACAGCATGAAAAGTAGGTACAAGGTTTGTGATTTTTTTTAGTGGCCAATATTTCGACATCATTTGCAAGCAAAACCATCCTTTCAGGATTGGATTTCCTTGAGTTTGTTAGCAAAACTTGCTTTGATGGAGATAAACTACCCTGTTGTGATTCCACCAACAATGGCCTTTGTACCTACAACCAGACCCAAGGCAAAGCATTTCTCTGTCTGCAGATTGGAATGGTGATATCCAGTTATGGGCAGTAGTGTGTGATACATTGTGTTCAAACTGACATTTTTAAAAGGTGTGTATGTGCATTAAAATATCTCCATATGAAAGGATATTAGCTGCATGTTGGGGATTGGATTTCTTATAAGAGAGGAGATCTATCGTGGGAAGAAAAATTCCTGCTTACTACAGGCCATATTACATTGCAAAATACTTTATTTTCCACTTCTAAAAACCATATCTGCTCTTAGTTAGCGAAGCAATAACTCAGTTTTAATTTCAATTTATATAAAATAATAAAAGCGTTAATGAGGTGTGGAATGTGTGGGATGGAGGCTGTGACCAGGGGGCAGCGTCTCTGTCTTTGATGTCTCAGCTTGGAGCATGTGCGTCCCAAGGCTCAGCCATAGTAATGGGTACTGATGTTGAGTTAAAATGTGTATGTCTATAAGAGTAGAGTATATTACGTGATGTTTCCACTGCTTTGTATTTGAATTGCTTTACCCACACATTATTTTATGAGTATATGTATCTAAATGCCCTTGGTTACCTGAATGTGACTGATCTTTTGTCCTCTCCATGAGCCTAGTTTCCAATTCTGGACTTCAGAAGTCTTTCCAAAAACAGCTGATCAAAGTTGGCAGTTATTTTTCAGTAAGTTCTTGGGTTTTTTTTTATAGTTTCCTTGATGAGTTTCCCTGAAAAGAAGCACCTAATCTTAAAGGTTCCTGTGGCTGGAATTTCCACTGAATTGTGACAAAGTTGGGTTTTTATATAATAGCAGACTGTGATTCATCAAACTAAGTCCTTCCGAGAGCTACAGTAAAATTGAGCTACTACACAGATGACATGGTATAGATCAATATTTTTCACCCTGAGTGCTGTAACCTCACTTTCATGTGGAAAGGTGGATCTTCCATGCTCACCAGAATTGGATATATCTTAATCAAAATGAGAAAGAAGGGCATTAAAGAGGAAAACAAGGCAGTAGACAGTGTTGAGAAGTTACAGGATCATCATTACCCAGCAGTCGAGTGAAAATGCACTGTTCATTTCACTAAACACATGTTGTTCCCTGCTTATATGGGCTAAAAAGTATGAACCACCAGCACAGACATCAGACCTATATCTCTGAAACATGTTATTTCTCCCTAGGTAACTCCACATGGAGTAGCAGTACTTTGAGGGCATAAGGCTTATTCGATAATCAAACATAGTAGTGCTTCAGAACTCAAAATAGTCCTGTAAGGACAAAAGTAACTATGCAAGCCAGTCCTAATAACATACACCTGTGTCTCAGCACTCAGAAGGCTGAGATGGGAGCATTACCTCACACTCACTGCCATGTTGGTTTCCTGGACTACGTAAGGGGTTCCAAGACAGCCAGTGCTATCTTGGGAGACCCTATTTCAACTAATAATTACAAAACAAACAAAGCAGAAAGGAAGAAATGCAAGAGGGGAAACAGTAACTTGCTTCCACATGAGCATGAGGGTCAGGCTCGATTCTCAGAACCAGGTTAGCATGCTGAGATCTGCTTTCCGCTGTACTTTCTTCCTTCCTGCTTTGCCTGCTATTTTTTACAGTGTTGGAAAGGTCCTCCTCTCAGTAGTGCCACATGAAGATTCACTAGAGCTGCCCCCCATGCTATGGAAGAAAAGCAGAAGCTGAAGTGGAAAGCTATAGATTAGTTAAAAGAGGCAAAGCTTCGAAAACCTGAGCAGAGACTGGGACAATGGGCTGCATGAAGTGTCTTTGCTAGTTCAAATTAAAGATTGGTAATTGACATAATTTTGAACACGCCCATCTGTAAAGAACAAGACAGCGAACAAAAAGAGGCCAGTAAGAAACTTGTCCACCCCTATAAGCACAGCTTACAGTATTCTGCTCTCCCAGAAAGAAGAGGGCCTCCTGCCACTGGGTGCATAAGCACTTGCGAGTAACAGGGCTCTGACACCTGAGAATAAATCCTCCATTAGGTCTTTTGTTTTAAGACAGCTCTTGTTAAGTTTGTGATTGTGGTTGTAGTTAGCACACACTTGCAGGCAGACATGATGCACCAGCTTATAATCCCAACACCGGTGTGGCAAAGGCAGGCAGATCCCTGAAGCCCAGTGCTGTCAGCATAGCCTAGTGGACAGAGTAGGCAATTGATCCACTCCGTTTCAAAACCTACAGTGATAGCAACTAAGAAATAATGTCCAAGGCTGACTTCTGTTCTGCACAAAGACAGACAGGCAGTCAGACAGACACATGTGCGCTCCCTTGTACCTTTGTGTTTGATTACATACAGGAGTCTAGGTCAGGGGTTACTTACAGGAACATCTGGGTGCTGACTCAGGAACCCCTGCAGCTATGTCCAACAGAGCCTTCTCCTCGGAGACTGTTTGCTGCTCTTAAGATTGGGGAGAAGCGAACATCCTAAACCTGTATGTTTCCTCAGCTTCTTGAGTCTTTTGAGTCATCTTCTTCCCTCCAGGAGGGACTGATCTGACGTGGATAGAGGACATATTACACATTATGTGTATAACGAATATAATGAATGTAACGGGCCCGCTGCCCTTTGCCTTCGCAGAACCTTCTGGGTATCATCTCTTTCTTCCTGCCTCTCACACCCTGCTCCTTAGCTCAGCTTCATCAGGCAAATATGTTTAGCTTCTTGTTCTATTTCCTTTTAGGTGCTGAGGCTTGAACTTAAGACTTTGCAAATGGTAGGCAAGTACTCGACCACTGAGCCACAACCTCATGTTTAGCTCTTGAGTATCCATGTTCATGGTTAAGAACTATGACATATGTAGTCTCAATGGAGGATAACCCAAAAGCCATTAATACTAAACTTTAAAATGTATTTAGCAATGTTTTAAATTATTTGTACTTTCTTAATTATATTTTGCTAATGTTGCCATCTATTTGCCCAGAACAAACATGCCCAGATTCTCTGATACACATCCATTGGGGTTGGGGAAGGGGCAGAAAAATCCAGAGTTACCTGAGGAATCCAGATTGATAGCGTTATTATTGAATTAATATTTTTCTTTGGTTAAATCTCATGCTAAGAGTTGCCATCATAACATCAAGTCTGTGTCCTATCATAGTACTTGCTAAATTACAGCTAAAATTAAAAAAAATCTTAGATGAGGATTCACATTCTTCTTCAGTCTTCCTTTTGGTCATGTTGGGCTGGTAGAAACTAGGGGAGACATCACTTCATTCAGCTCTAGCATTTTCAGCCTCACCCCAGCAGTTAGTATAGTCAGACTATAGATGATTTCCCAGAATTGTGTGGATTTACAGACTGTTCAGCCACCTGTGCTTTTCCAGATCCTTGCAGGGAAGGACTTAGCCCAGAAACCCCTTAAGAGGGAAGAGGCACTAGTCTTTTTTAAATTCAGGAAGAATACACATTCCTTTCATTTGAATATAACATTCCATGGTAATCAGACTTCTAAAATAAGAATAGTATTTAGTGTTAGGCAGCACATGATTTTAATCCCAGAAGGCCAGCCTGTAGGCTTAGATTTTTCAACCTCCCTTCCAACCCACCCATCAGAGGCAGCAGAAGATGGTTAATAGGACAAGGGGATATGGACCGGTTTAAAAGTAGTTCTTTGGATGATTCCAACCTTTGTTGTCAGGATATCAGCAGGCCAGTCCAAAACATGAAGCACAAATCAGTAGCAGTAGTCCAGTCTAGTCTGCAAACTCTAAACCCAAATCAGTAGTCGCAGTTCAATCCACAAGAAACCAGAAGGCTCTGCTGAATGGGCATGAGTCCCTGGGCGTGGGAAGAAGCAGGTAGAATACCACAAGAAGTTATTTAGCATTTTTCTCTTTAGAAAGTCACAGCAAGAGAAGGTCAGTGAAGACCAGTGAAGCATATGGCAAGGTGAACCAATGCAAGTTTGTCCTATCACTGCCTGTGGGGTTATATTTATATTCTTTCTAAACAACATGTACCCTCTCAAGCCTTTGCCTCAGCAAAACATCCTCTCATGTATCTGCTTCTTGTGAAAAACATCCTCTCACATGTCTGCTTCAGCAAAACATCCTCTCATAAGACAGCTTCCAGAAAAACATCACATGACACAGCTGAGTCTGCAAAGAAACCAGACATTTCCCCTTGCCAGCCTAGTCTACAGCCAGGATAGCCAGGGCTGCACAAAGAAACTCTCTCTCAAAAGCTTCCTTCCTGGCCTCCCAACCCCATCAAAGAATGATATTCAGCATACTGCCTCATCTTAATGTACTTGGATTAGCTACACTTTTGCCTGTGGTGGGCATGTGACTAGATACGAGTGTGGTTTATAAACTTAATTAAACTCTCAAATGAATCCAGAACTTGCTGTTAATAAGAGGTTTGCTCTTGCTCTCTTACCCTCTTTGCCAGGTCCTTGCAGGGAAGGACTTAGCCAAGAAACCCCTTAAGAGGGAAGATGCACTGGTATTTTTTAAATTCAGGGAGAATGTACATTCCCTCTTTGTCCAGTATCTTCTCCCCATTCCCACCCCCCTCTCTCCACGTGTCCATGGCTTCTCTCATTCTCTCTCTCTCTTCTCTCATTCTCTCCCTTTCTCTCTCCCTCTCTCTTTCTCTTTCTCTCTTTCTCCCTCCCTTTCTCTCTGTCTCTCTTTCTCTGTCTCTGTCTCTACTACCCCCACTATCTCCTCAAGTCCCCTGCCATGCCCTAAATAAATGCTATTCCATACTATTAAAAAAAAGAGAGAGAGAGACTTGAATTTATGTCATAGTGCTGGATAGTTTTCATGAAATTTTTTAATTAGGAATGTACACATCCAGTGGCCATTGCTTATCAGACTTATCTTCACTAGGGCTTAGAATTCTCAGAGAAAGTAATTTTGAATTTCTGTGACTAGCTAATTCCAAGCTGACCATAGGAATGGAGCTAGAAGCCTGTCAAGTGTTGAGTGATAACTTTTCAAGGGAACAATGACCAAAGCATATCTGACAGGACAACTGGGACCATCTAAGAAGCCAGCCACAACCTCAGGCCATGTCAGTGTCTGTAGGCCAAGTCACATGTGACCTCC
>JANHMN010000017.1:53331396-53342861 GCA_030674055.1 Rhabdomys pumilio
TTGGTTTGGTTTGGTTTGGTTTGGTTTGGTTTGGTTTGGTTTGGTTTTTACCAGTTTTGGATCTCTGTAAAAAGTTCCTCATGCATCTGCTGCATACACAAGCTTCTTTGATGAGAAGTGAAAATAACACTTACCAATGGGTACAAAGATAAATATTTAAAATACAGTTAGAAGTCATTTGGACTTAGGAAAATAGCAAAAATAGGTTTCTGCTCTAGGATCTGTGCCACCCTCTATCCATGGGTAGTTGGTTGCATATGGACCCAGGCGTGAATTCTCTCCTATTGAGCAGGCCTTAAGTGTAATAAGACAAATGTTTGTCATTCCTAAGCTAAAGCTGTCATTGTTATGTCATGGGGCCATTGTGGTTTGTAGAGTTTATAACTGGGTGTGACTACCAATTGCTTGTTTTCCTTGGCAGCTTTAATAGCAACTTCTGATACTATGAGATCTAGTTTTTAGGGAGGCTTCCAGGTCAGTTCCACCACAGTTCCTCCAAGTCCTCTGTCCAAATCATGTGGTGTATTCAGCAATAGGTTTTTACCTTTAAGGTCTAGGAAGTAATGAAAGACAATTGCAATAGCCTATGTTATTTAGAGGCTCTCTTAGACTCCTATGGCAGGCAACTCAGAGATAGATTTGTCATGCCTGGCATGGGTTTTATTGTTAGAATGTAGGTTTGTGAAGAAGCATTATCACCCAGTGTGGCATAATTCCTTCTGTCTATTGATCTGTATTTCAGTTTATCTAAGAATGACTAGAACTAGTTAAAAAAAAAAAAACTTACCAAGTAGGTTAAGCAAACTTTAGAAAAATAATTGAAGTTATCTTGCCATACATTCTTTGTAATTTTAATTTTTAAAAAACCTAAGACTTAAAGTTAAAAATGTCTTATGATCCTGGCTATAACAACTACTACTTTTGAGAGCCTTCTCACAGAGATGAAGTAAATACTCAAATCAAATCATTTCAAAGGAATTACAATGAAGCCGAGCTAAACTCAGTCAATAGGTATTCAACCTCAGAGAAGTCGTTTCATGGCTCACCTTCATTTTTAGCTGATACTGAAAGAATTTAGATTCTGAGTTATTCCAGAAAAATCTGCCTGTCTCCAACTCCCAAGTACTGAGATTAAAGGTGTGTTCTACCATGCCAGGCTAGGCTATTTTCTGGTGTTTTTTAAATTAAATTGAATGCATTTTCCTACCTTGTTCTTGTGTGGTTGTGATACCCATGTCCCATTCAAAATGGTCATTAACAGAAAATAAAAATAGAAAAGAAGATATATAATATATCCCTCTATAACCATGTTAGCTATGCTTATTTAAACTTTAAATTGGTCATTCTCATGAATAAATTTCCCCTTGGTGTTTCTATGCGCCTTTCACCAAGCACTAACACCATCAGTAGTGAATGAGCCCCAGGGAGAAGCGGTGTCATTACACAAAACTGCCGGCTGAGAGTCTCAAAGCCTGTCCTGTCTCTGAGAAGTTTATTACTGGCTTCAGTGCTTGGGATGGTCATTCTGCTTGTATGGCAGCTGTAATTGCTGTGTCGGTTTGACAGAGCAGGACCCCCTGTCATCACATGCCATGACGTGTGTGAGCACCGCTGACTTCAGGTGCAGCATCTGAAAAGCTAAGTAATGGTATCAAGCAATTAAGCTGAACTGTCTTTAGGGGAAGAAAGGTTTAATGCCACCCTTAAGTGTAACTTAGTACTCACTAAATATTTTTAACTGCAATAAAAGCATGTTAATTGTAGACATAACTTCTTTATAAGGCCTCATTTTTTAAAGTAGATTTTCCTTTCTAAGAATATAAAAGCTTACTGAAATAATTTCTGTTAGTAACTCATTCCATAAAGCACTGATTTTTTTTCCTTTGCTTTTCCATGTGTGGGGGGAAAGCCCAAAATAGCACATGAAGGTTTTTGTTTTGAGTACATGTATGAAGTAAATCAAACTTGGATTAAAGTGATTATTGATACAGGCCTTGTTAGTTCTGTGCCATTGCTTTATGCATATCCCCTAGTCCTAAGATTAGGGATTTGTCCTTAATGTCCCCACTTTATAAAATGGAGCATGGAGATTATAGTTCAATGTTTTGCATGTATAAATTATTAGATCTTATAATCAAATCAACAATCTGAGCCAACAAAATGGCACAATGGATAAAAAGTGCTTATAGCACAAACCTGGGGAACTGAGTTTTATCCCAGGTCCCAGTGCAGAAGGAGGTGGGAGCTGACTCCTGAAAACTGTACTCTGATGATAACATAGGTGTCATGACATGCATACACACACACTCACACATGCACATTATGTTCATGGTATAGATACATAATAAATGAATGAATCAAAAATGATGTACTACATATCTAGCTGTAACCCATGTTTTCTTATATTTTCCATTTCTAAATTCACATTTAATCTTACATTTCTAAGTTACTCTTCCTGAACAGTTTTTGTGCCACTATTATTAAGATCAATTCTTGTGTTTCCACTATGCTAGACCTATGCTTTTCAGTAGCAATGCTTTACAGTCACCTGTCACCCCTTGGTGGACATCACATAGAGCACTTAGTGACGTGGTGAAAGGACTTTGCAGAGAACTTTTCATGTCTGTCCTCTCCCTCTCCCACCCCTCATCCCTATCCAAGGCCCCCCCACATTACTTGTGTATTGGTGCTGATTCTGGGATTGTAGAGGTGATTTTGGCAGAGTAAAACATGAATGAAGAAGCAATGTGGCTGGGCAGTGGCCGCACACACATTTAATCCCAGCACTTGGGAGCCAGAGGCAGGTGGATTTTTGAGTTCAAGTCCAGTCTGGTCTACAGAGTGAGTTCCAGGACAGCCAGAGAGCCAGGACTACACAGAGAAACCCTGTCTCGAAAAAAATCAAAAAATAAAAAAGAAGAAGAAGAAGCAATGTGAAAGTTTGTAAAATAGCACGTCATGGGCTTCACAATGAACATAAAACTGCTGAAAACATGTATTCTACATAGTTCTGGAAGGTGTTAAGCCTGTGAACCGTGGGAAGAGGGAGATGAGCACTCTCCTCTTCAGTGTCAGGGATGACGATTGGCACTTAGCCTTTCTGCAGTGCTCCAGTAGACACAGCTGTATGCAAGTGCCTGTGAGCTCAGTTTGAAGCTAAGCTAATACAACTCTCAGCAACAGGAATGTTGCAAGAGGTTGAGCAATACCTGACATTCTGTCATAGAGATAGATAAATTGTTCCTAAAAAGAAAACAAAGCTACTCTATTGTTAGCAACAGTATTGAAATTTACATAAGAATTCCAGCTGTAAGAAATGCTAGGGAAAACAGTTTGATATTTTCTTCCATGTTCTGTATTAACATTCATTCATTTTATTCATTGCTGGAATTTTCAAGTTTTATCGGTTAAATAGTTGCAAGTAACCACATTCTAAATGTTTTTGTCCTTTAAGCATGCAGATATTGATGTATCCATTTAAGATTCTCTGCACTGGTGCTTTTCAGTTTGCTCATCTCTAGTTCCCACCACCACCCCCACTCCACACTCTTGTAAGACCAGCTAATTCTTTATAATTTAGAAAAGTAACCATTTAATTTAGTCATACTTTGTTCTTTTGGGTGCAGTACATATTAGCCTTGGTGATTTGTAAGACATAGAAATGTATTGTAAAGTAATTTTTTTCTTAACCTACATAGATGAAAAATTCATAACGACTATTTTAGATGTACACTGAGACCTGAAAGATAAATTAAAAGTTGTAGAAATTATTACAACATTTAAAAATATTTACCTAGGCATTTTTTCATGAAAAGAAAAAGAGTAACAGTTGAGGTAGAAAATACAGTCTAGAAAAAAATATTTTTGATTAATTTGATAATATGAATGGGACCATGTTTGATCACACGATGCCTAGTTGCTGTGGTGATAGATGCATATGGCTAGAGACTGTGGTTCTGCCTTCCTACTCTGGAGCAGAGGTTTGGGGTTGGTTGGAGGGGCTTGCCTCACTTAACCTCCAGACAGCTGCATTCAGTGTCAAAGTTTGCAAAGAAGTCAGATCTTCACTAACCGTGTGTGTGTATTTATAATTTTTAAAGAATTTCTTTCATATTATTTGCTTGTACTAAAAATTTACATTTTTTTATGTTCTAGTATATGCCAGAATTACATAGAACTCTCACTGAAATGCATGGCAGAAAGACTATATGAAAGACTTCTACCCCTATTGCATAAAATTAGAAAAATGAATCAAAGTATATCAAACTAAATTCTAAATTTTTTGTAAGCATTGATATTAATTGCTTAATTAGGATTTGGGGAAGCCTAAGGTCATGTCACTATTCCTGTTATACAGTTACATACAAACATTGACTAGTACCCTAGCTGCTTACACACTTCCGTTCTGTACTGATTAAGTTGTCATGAAATCAGCATGAAAACATTTCCTGAAAAATAGCCTAAGTGATTAGCGCTAACTGTGTGAGGCCAAAAAATGTTTACTTCTCATTTTCAGTAACTGTGTATACTTGACCCTCCCAAAACTTGACAAAAGTACTGATTTTTCCTAACATTAAGTTTCAAAATTAGTACTTAAATAATTATTAAATGTGAAATATAAATCTCTAAGTTTGACTCCGTTAATTTGTTATAGAAACCATTTGTAAAAAGTTAAAAAAAATCAATTAGAGAAACTGAAATTTTGGGATGTGGTATTTTCAGTGAATAACCTTAGATGCTGTGCAACAGTGTATTGACTACACATTTGTCCTATCTTTTTGGGGGGAGGGGTAAAGATTTGTGATTTCTATTTCATATGTAAATTTTTTGTTCTCCCCAAGTTTCATTCTCGTGTTTTACACATAGAATAATATGTAATGCTTATGGTCATGTATAGAACTTTACAAACATCAATTTTTCAGTGTTTTGTTTTGATACATGATGGCTTCTTAAAATTTGAATTGTTGTATACTTTAATATATAATATTTTATGACTGCTCAGTTAGTACGTTGTGACGTGTTTCAGTTCCATGAGGGAAGGATCACTATCAGAAGTCTTGTTTTCAACGTTTGTCTGGTTTCTGTGCAGACGATGGGTGCGGCTGCTGTTTGGAAGAGAGTTCCCTCTGCAGGACCTGCTGGTGGTCTGGGATGCCTTGTTTGCGGATGGCCTCAACCTGAGCTTAGTCGACTATGTCTTCACAGCCATGCTACTCTATATCCGAGACGCTTGTAAGTATTTCTCACAAGCTTGCCCATATTCCACTAGGTAACCATGTTTTGTCAAAAATGATTTTTTTAAATGTACTTTATGTCATATTGGATTTACGTATACCTAAGTTTTTAGTAACAGGAAACATTTGAAATGTCAAAGGACTCACTGAACTTCTTTTCTGTCCGTGAGCCTTGTACATGGTAGGAGATGTAGGCGATGTTATTCTCAAAGAACTGCGGTCTTCTTTAGGTGCATTTCTCTAAACACTTGCTTCCCGTTTCAGTCCTCTCATCTCACACACAAGTGGACTGCATATGAAACCAACATTTCAGATATGTTTAGAGCTCCACCTTCTGACGTGTAGCAAGTACTCAAGGATATTTATGAGGAGATTGGCACTGTTTTTATAATACCAATGTCTTGCCATTGGAAAAGTAAATCTGGAGTATTTGACTTCTGCCCAGTTATATTTTAGCAAATTTTATTTCTTATATTCAGTGGTAGATGTGTTCTTGTTTCCTCAGAACCACCTTAGGGTGCTTACTGTAGCCACAAAGGCATGGCCTCAGCTTATGGGAAACATCAGAGAATGTTTTAAATTTTATTAATATCTTAAATTATTTTTCATCTCAGAAGGAATCTCAGTTCCCAAAGCAAGATTTATAAGCCACAGTATACTAGGAAAGACTGCACTAAGATAGAGTTAGGAAATAGAAAACTCAAATTAGAATAAGAGCGTTTGTGACAGTGACTGTTGCTCTGTTAGATGGCTGTCTTCGTTCTTACAATACCAGTCAGATGCCCTGTTTTGCCCTGGAAACACTAATATTCTGTTTTTAAATGTATTGTACAGTTGTCATTCCCTCAACATTATGAGTAACCACCACATTTTCTCCAAATACTGGAAAGGGTTTTCTTTTTGGGGGGGGGGGGAGAGGTGGGATGTTTGTTTGTTTTTTATGCATGGATAGTCAAGTACTTTAGGCTTCTTTAGAGACAAATCAAAAGCTCTTTCCACTGTAGCCAGAACTAATGATAGAAGACTATGAGGATTATCAGAAGAGACATCTGGACAGAAAGTAACACAGTATGCTTGGGTAGATGTGACAGACACTGAATTTTTGGACACCCAACACTTATTTCCCTTTTAAAGGTGTATGTATTCTATAGTGGCAAAAAAAGAAAAAAAAAAGAAAAAGGAATGAAAACCATCTCTTCGGAAAAGAAAAATTCATTTAGATAATATTTTCACAAACCAGACAACTAATGAAATGCGTTCTGATTTTCTGAAATCCTAAACAATTAAAGGTTTAATCTTCTCATAATTTTGTCATATCACCATATATATTAATGTAACCATCGTGTGTCTTATGCTGAGATCTATTCTTAATTTCATAGAACAGGCAAGTTTTTGACAGCTGAAGCCCTTACACATTTTTAATATTTCTATTGATGATTCTGTAAAACACGGACACATGTGGAAAAGTACCAAAGTAATAGCATTGTTTAGTCATGTCAGTATTAAATCTATAACAGCAAATAATGGTACCTCCCGAAGCTAGAGTGAATAAGTATTCAGTATTTAAGGTGACCCTTGTCCTGGAGAAGCTTACCTGTTGCTGAATTTGAGAGGTAATGAAAAAGAAAGGAAGAAACAGACAGCATAAATATAAACTTTAAGTCAGAAGCTACTTGCTGGCTGCATGTGTGTTCCTTCAAATTACATGGTATGACTAGATTAAAATGCTCATGAGGAAATATAGTTAATTACAGGAGGGATCAAGATGGTCATCTCTGATCAGTAAGTCACAGCTATCTAAACAGTCAAAGTAGAAACAGAACCTTTATGTTACGCTAGCAGCCATGTGAAAATGAAATTAAGACACAATGAGACTTAGGAGAGCAGGTCAAAGTTAGACAGTTTTCCAGAAGGCGAATGGGAAGTAGAGAAATATTCAGAACTAAGTTTAGCATGGCTTAATGATTAAATACAAATGTAAAGGGAACAGGAAATCTAGAACAGTCTCCTGTCTGAGATCTTCAGAGACTAGATAATTGAATAGGAAACAACTGTTAGGAACTTAAGTGTTAGAAGCTTTGGCAATACTGAATTTGGAATATATAAAACATTAAGGTTAGTATCAAGATGTATAGAGTTTTACAAATAATTAAGAGGTCTTCATTATTTCAAACAATGGATATTATCTCTTAAGAATGAGGTCATAATATAGTAGTCTGTTTGAGCTAGTTTTGGTTTATATATGCTGTTGTAAATCAGCAATTATTACTACTTCCCTCTTTTCATTTGCAATCCTTCCCACAGTCACCTGACATAGGTGTAGTGCATACAAAGAGGATGTGGGTAAAAGTGTAACTCTGCATTTGATATTGGTATTTAAGAGGAGCTGGGAGTGACATGTAGGCCAGTTTAAGAGCATTCAGGCAGGATGCAGGAGACGCTAGTTTTAATCTGCAAGGGTGGGGGCTAGAAGAGGAAGGCTTGTATTACAACCTCAAAGAGCTATTGCTTATCTTTGGGTTCTAAGCACACCTGTTCCCATTTTCAAAGTAACCTCCTTCCTGTCACTAACTCGGCTATAGTAGCTAAATCTACAAGGACTCTGCATTTTCTTGTGTGGCATAGACTTCTGTGCTTTGCCTGTTTCCCACCCTGGTTCCAATCCCTTACTGTTTATTTTTTGTAGTCATGTAAGTACATATATATAAAAGTCCAAAGATAGGATCTACATATGAGAAGGAACATATGATGTTTGTCTTTTTGAGTCTGTTATCTAACTTAATATAGTACTCTAGAGTCCCACCCAGTTTACTGAAAATTTCATAATTTCATTTTTCTTTGTGGCTCAGTAAAAATTTCTGTGTATGTATGTTGCACATTTTTATTACCCATTCATCTGTTGATAGACATTTAAGCTGGTTCTGTTTGCTTGCTATTGTGATTACAACCATGGTATTATTATTTTTTACTGCATTACTTTCCAACTAAAAAGATGACCTAATAAAGAACATAGAGATGGCATATATTCAGCAATCTTTCAAGAAGAGAATAGGAGAGAAGGTTATAGGAGCACTGATGGGGATGTGTCCGTCAAGCATGGGTTCCTCCTTCAGGAGTCAGTGCTGTTTTTCTACTGGTCTATGGCTACGTCTATGAAGAGCAAAATTACTTCATGCATGTGGTTGGTTTTGTTTGTTTGTTTGTTTGTTTGTTTGTTAACACCATTATACTCAAATCCTCAGTGAGGAGAAGGATTTTTGTCTGTCTTCATTTCCTTTTTAAATAGAGTGTCTAGAAGAGGGCCTAATGCACAATAGGCCTCTTAATAAATGTCTGTTGGAGAAAAGGAATTGAGAAAATGAGGACCCTGAACGGGAAGACTATGGAAGATGAGCTGTGTGACTGCAGTAGAGCTCATCTGAAAAGAAATTACGAGGCTGGACTCATAAGCAGACTAGTTTATAGGAGCAGAAAACAGAAAATGAGAAAATCCTATAGCAGGAAGAGGAAGATACTTATGTGCTGTGGAAGAGGAAGAGTAGGAGTAGATCTTGATGGCCAAAGTGTATGTGCCTGACAAACTCAAACCTGGAATAGCTGCAATGGGCTCATAGAGACAGCAGTAGTCTGTGGTAGCACATGCCTGTGCCCAGGAGTCCCAGAAGCAGAAAAGGAAGAAGATGGTTTAGCAGGCTTCTAATTAGGCTCACCTTCAAATGAATTAGGGTGAAGGTGAATGGGAAGGACACTGAGTGCGTTTTAAGAGAGTAGTTTAGGATGTATAAACAGAAAACACAGCCTAGAAATGACTACAAAGATTTATAACAGCAAGAGTTTGGAACCAGGGTGGGAACCATGCAAAGAACAGAAAGCTGTGGCCACACAAGATTGCAGAGCCCTTGTAGATTTTGCCAGTATGGCCAACTCAGTGAAGGGCAGGAGGTCACTTAGAAAATGGGAGTGGATATGCTTAGAACACAAAGATAAGTTGAGGAAGGTAAGATTTTATTTGGTTCTCCACAGGTACCTCAGCAAGAATCATAATGGGAAAAGAAGATTTTAATAAATTCAGTTAATTTAGTCATTCTGGATTTCTGATGGCATTGAAGACCTATAGACTCATAGCCAATCCAGGCTATTTACCTTGAGAGAAAAGATCTGAGCGGAGGGTTCTCAGCTGACATTCATTCTAAAGCCAAGAAAAAGCCAGGTTCAAAACTAAGTGTTCTAGTCAAGAGAGACGGCAGAGGTTCTGGCTAGTCAACAAAAGGATGGACTTAAGACTATCTTGTACCTCACTGGTACAAATAGGAATAATTGTGCTCTAATTGTATTCTGAGAGAAAAGCTTTATTTTAACAGGAAGGGTAATATGTAGGAGGAGCTAAGGGGAAAGGAGCACCGAGAGGAAAAGATGGAGTAAGGAGAGGAGAAGATGAAGTAGATGAGAAGCTCGGTAATGAGAGAGAAAAAGAGAGAGAAAGAGAGAGGGGGCATGGAGGCAGAAGTTCACGTGTCTCCACTAGTCAAAGATAGTTTACATAGCTAGATTGGGTATTAGGTTACACTTCTGATTGAGCATTACCATACTTACAAAGCCCTTGATTAACATTTAAAAAATTGTATAAAAGCCAAATGGAAAAGGGGAGGGGGGCACAGGATAGGGGTTTTCTGGGGAAGGGAAATGGGGAAAGGGATTGGCATCTGAAATGTAAATAAAATATCCAATAAAAAAAATTGAGAAAAAAAATTATAGAGTAACACACCAAAACCTCAAACAAGGAAAATAGCAGGAAAGCAATTTTTAATCAACCATTTATTCAAGTAACAAGTAACACATATTGTATTTATTAGTCAGGGTTCTCTAGAGTCAGAACATATGGAATGTCTCTCTATATTGAGGGAATTTATTGTGATGGCTTACAGTCTATAGTCCAACTCCCCATCAATGGGCAGCTGTGGATGGGAAGTCCAAGAATCTAGTAGTTTCTCAGTCCCATGAGGCTAGTTGTCTCAACTGTTCTTCTGTAGAAATAGATTCCAACAGATGTGCTGGCAAGTAAGTGCAAGCAGCCAAATAAGAGTGAATCTTCTTCCAATGTGCTTATGTAGGCCTCCAGCAGATGATATGGCCCAGATCAAATGTGTGTACTACCATGCCTGGATCTGGGACATGCTTTGTGCCAGACTGACCTTGAACTCAGAGATCTCCTTGCCTCAAGTCTCCTGAGATTAAAAGTGTGTACTCACCTTGCCTGAGCCTAAGCTTTTCATGGCCAAAATGCCTCAAGATCTCCATACCAAGATCCAAGTCAGAAACTTTCAGCCTCAAGATCTGGATCACAGGTGTGCCCTGCAATTCTGGATTGTAATTCATTCCAGGTATAGTCAAGTTGACAACCAGGAAGAGCCAATATACATATTTACCAAGTTACTATTATTTACCAGACTGTAGTACACATATGGCAGTGTAAAATGGACCTAGTGATTGTGTAAGTGCATACCATAAGAAAGGAAAAGAATTTTTATGAAAAGGTGTGAAACAGATGCAGGAAGAGTGTGGTTCCCATCTTATAGCTGAAGGGAGCAAGGGCAATAGCAGGTGAAGAGGGTGGGCCTAGAGCAGTGTCTCCTCATGAAGGACTGAGGAGACAGCAGAAGTGGGCACAAACAAGACTGTGCAAGTGCATGGGAAGCAGAAGCGGTCAAGAACCAGGAGGACAGTGCACCCCTGGTGCTAAGATCTTGTTGCAAACCCATCATTGGATTCTGAAACATAATGCCCTATTGGGCATCCAGTGTTGTGACGTTGTTTATACACTAAATAGTTGCTTGTATTCATTCTTAACTGAACACTGCTGTTCACAGATGCCTCTTATGTACCTGACAGATTTCACTGAGAGAAGGAAACATCCTTCTTTTCAGGCCATATTCTCCTGTGGCCTCCGTGGATAGGCTTGAAAGGGCTGTAGTCATCTTGACAATGTGTAAAATACTCACAAAATATTCATTTATCTGGGACAAGGATCTATAGTTCCAGCAGGTTTTCAAGGAAATATATATCCTATAAAATGAGGATTCAAAGCTTTCTAATTTATAGATAAGGAAACATGCTTTGGTTTGAATTTTATTAGCCACAGCCCCCCTCAGAGAGGGGGGAGGGGAATGGATGGATTGACCCATAGACAGACAGACAGACAGACAGACAGACAGACAGACAGACAGACAGACA